>JBCNYG010000007.1:20460641-20477407 GCA_039654305.1 Porochilus rendahli | reverse complement strand
GGCGCCCATCTCAGCCGACTCTGGGCGA
Source organism: Porochilus rendahli (assembly GCA_039654305.1). Lineage (NCBI taxonomy): Eukaryota > Metazoa > Chordata > Actinopteri > Siluriformes > Plotosidae > Porochilus > Porochilus rendahli. The sequence goes on along the minus strand of JBCNYG010000007.1, from coordinate 20,477,379 downwards.
GGGCAGAGTTCACCCTGGACAGCTCAGCAGGCCATCGTAGGGCATGATGATTATAATAATAATAATAATAATAATAATAATAATAATAATAATAATAATAATAATAATAATAAATGACTACTGCTTATAGCTCTTGACTACAGTGGCACTGCAAAAGCAGTTTCTAGTTGAAGTAACAAGAATACTTCCCATCATTCCTGATTCTCCCACGTGTGGTGAGTTAGCTTTAAAATGTCTAAATACCTTGTAGCAATGGAGATTTACTCACACAGAGAATACCATGCTTAAATTAACAGATCTAATTAACAATAATGTCAGAATGCCCTTGGTATGTCCCACTAACAGTTTGCTTTGTTTTCTTCATAATAAAGGATACTTTCTCAGCAAGAATGTTCAAGGATACTTTTTTTTATCCAGTTAGAAAAGGTGAAGAGGTCCAGATTATTTCCACACAGTAATAATACACTGTATGTCATTACCGAACGCTATCTTATGAAATAGACGCTTTATCTCTTTTTGTCCTGGCAATACTGATTCATCACTTCAATGGATTACATCGACTTTAGTGACTTCTGTAATAACAAACTTCTTAAACTGTTTTCCTGTACCTTTCATACTCGGGATACGACCAACGCAGGTTCAGTGTGGCTCCTGTTTTTCTTCATTCTGTTTAACCTTTAAGAAGTAAAATATAGTTGAACCCTTAGAATCCTTAAAATGCAATTGGCATCAAATTAACATCTCTTCTTTTTTGGTTGAATTGCTTGCAAAGTGTTCATCAGAGCAAGGAGGATCGAAACGACACGATCTGACCTTTCTGACGATGCTAGTTGCTTGTCTGTATGATGAAGTGTTGGCGAGAAAAATTATTTTGAATTTCCATTAGATTTCATTACAGTTCCAGTCTGCTTCCAGCATTACAGTACCTCCTCGCAGGGTACATCTACTCTACATCTACATCTACTCACCTGATCATCGCAGGGCAACACACACACACACACACACACACACACACACACACACACACACACACACACAAAACCATTCAGTCACAGGTCAATCTGGAACAGCCAGCTAGCCTAATGAGCATGTCTTTGGACTACGGGAGGAAACCAGAGTACCCAGAGGCAACCCATGCAAGCATAGGGAGAACATACACACTCCACATGGAACCACCCAAATCTTGGACTCGAACCCAGGACCTTCTTGCTGTGAGGCGGACATGCTAACCAATAACATGCTGACCACTACACCACTGTACGAAGGTAGGTGCTACATGACCGAGCCGGTGATTGGTTGTTACAAAAGTGGTGCACCAATGAGGATTCATTTCGAAATGCATGACTTCACCTTTTTTTTAACTGACTGATCTTTCTGGCTCATTGTCAAGGGATTATATTTCATTTCTCTCTTTCTTTTTTCCTTTCTTAGTATGGAACAAAAGATTCAGTTCTACCTTGCGCGTGTTATCAGTTTATGTACTTCTAACACCTTCTGAGTCTCCGAAGTAAATGATACCCGTATGTTTTTTTTTCAGCGGGCAATCTTCTTCCTGTAGTTGTTAAAGTTTTCATGAAATTGTAATATAGCCACCTGGAGCATTAGGACCACTTGTGCTTGATAGCTAATATGAAAATTGCTGAGAGGATACAAGCTTTTAAGTTTTGTCTTTGCAAAACCCTAGCCTAAGGCATGCTAAGGAGTTAAGACACACACACTTCTTTGTGTACACGGTGTATACTGTGGAAAATTTGGGCTTTTACACAAAAATAATGGTTAGCATGTCAGCCTGACAGCAAAAAGGTCCTGGGTTCGAGTCGCAGGCTTTGGCAAGGGGATTTCAGTCTGGAGTTTACATTTTCTTCTTGCAAGGGTTTCCTCTGGGTACTCTGGTTTCCTCCTTTAGTCCAAAGACATGCATGCATGTGGCTCAATTCCTAATTGCCCTTATGTGAGAGTGTGAATGGTTGTGTGTGTGTGTGTGTGTGTGTGTGTGTATTGGGTCTGTGATGGTATCTGTGATGGGATCTGGGGGGTATACCCCGCTTTTGCCCAGTGCCGGCTGACATAGGAACCAGCATCCTCATGAACCATGCAGTATTAAGCAGTTTGGCGGGTGAGTGGGTGAATTCTGTTATTGTTGCGACTATTAGTATTGTTCTAGTTGATATGTTCTGTACTATATACAGTATATTCAAGCCAATAAAGCTCCTTCGAATTGAATTGAACATGATCAATAAGATACCCCGTTTGTTCGTACAACACAGGTAATTGGAAGAGTTGCTGCGTACACGCTATTATATATCCACACACCTCATTTGTGTCAGAATAACGCATATCATCTCACGAGCTGGGGAGACTGACTCAGAGAGAGCAAACGTTGCCAGAACTCCAGACTCCTTCTCTGTTATTTTGAGTGGTTATTTTCCGGGCTGTCTGCTCGCTGCCTTTGCCAGTCGGGACGGGGGTTTGCAGTATGCCGGCCATTTAATGAGACTTCCGTGCTGATTTGAGCACAAATGAGGCAGGGGAAGTTTGATGTGCCACTCAACGCGGGTGTTTCATCATTATTTAAATCTAGCTTGAAACCCTCCAGAATTCCGAGGCCCAAATTAGTTTTGGAAGAAAATATTTTTGACTCGTGTCAAATCGGGCAGCCAGGAATTATTCATTAGGCTTGTAAGCAGGAAAGCACTAGCTGTGTGCAGAAGGCATTCAGAGAGGAATTAAAAAGGAAAAAAAAATAGTGCAGCATTTTACGTTATAGGGATGTTTGCTAACATATCCTACAAATTAGTACACACTGTCTTTATTGATCCGGTTTTTAAAATATACCTTTGCAAATTATGGTTCTGCCTCTGTTAGGAGAACATAGTCGAAATGTAGCTGGTATGTAATTACACTGTATATACACACTTCTACAGTATAATTAAATGTTTTCCTTCGCATATCCTGACTTGGAAGGACACTAGAGACACAGCCCGGGGTCAGCCGTGTACGGCACCCCTGGAGCAGTATATGGTTAAGGACCTTGTTAGTGACAGCTCGGCAGTGCTGGGATTTGAACTCTGCTGAGTCAGCTCTCCATGATTGGTATAAAATATGTTCCATTCACCTCCACTGTAAAAATGGGGTTTTGTTAGTTCATGGTCCCTATGTGGATTTTTTTTTAATTGTTCATGAATGTCTGTGTTTTGGTTCTATCTCCACCCCTTTTCAGTCAATTTTCTCCTAACAAAGCCTGCACTATGTAGTGTTAGGTTTTACCTTTTAATTTTGTGTACACTAAATATTAAGAGAAAAAGACGTGACAGCACTGCAGTCAGGCCTGGGGAGAACACAGTAACACAGCACAACAGCTCGTGCTCGGCAATGTTCTCCTTTATTTTATGATTTTTTTCCAGACTTTTATACCCCTTCACCGGGGTATGGCAACACAGGATTGGTCAGTTTAAAGAAAGCACTTCATGTTGTTCACACAGGATGGACTAGAGAGTGTGCACCACATGCAGGGTTGACTTGTCTAGTAGAAGCTGATATGCTAAAGCACAGGTCTGCATTTAATACTCCCGCACCTGACCGTAGCTCAACATCACTGCATGTACCCTGGCATCTGGATATCACGAATTCAAATACTGATGATGCCACACCCATCCATTACCAGTAGCTAATAGAGCAGAGTTTACCATGTTCTTAGAATGAGTGGCATGGTATACATTATCTTCCACCTGTGGGCATCTGCGACTTAATATATGGTGAATAGTGTATATCTTTAATGTGCAGTGTTGCCTTGTGATGAAGCAAGCGATAAATGAGAGCTGGCTGGTTGGGTGGAATAGGTAGGTGACCATGGGACCATTATCCTTCCTATCTATCTATCTGTCTATCTATCTGTCTATCTATCTATCTATCTATCTATCTATCTATCTATCTATCTATCTATCTATCTATCTATCTTAGAAGCGTGACTTCTCGCACCTGCTGAAATTTCCGTCCTTCCTGACACATACCATTTTACTCACTCCAGCTGTACAGAGAATTCTACAGATGTGGAGTCTGGTCAGTTCACAGCTAACACGGTGGAAGGGGAAAATGTTGAGTTTGGAGCAGTAGAAGTGGAAAGTTTTATAACCATCACACCAACTTATCAGAAGATGATTGTAAAGTGTGTAGCAAAGAATTTGATTGGGCAAGACAGCGATGCATTCCATATAGACCAGAAGGGTGAGTGAAATTGTTTAAAAATACGGTTACACTGCACCTGGCTCTGTGTACCAAAAATAAAAATTATATCAGACGTTCATTATTTTTCATTAAAAATGGAATCAATAATACTAATAATAATTAAAAATTTAATTTAAAAATATTATTATTATAATTATTCTTGTTGTTGTTGTTATTTTGCTTTGACAGATATGTTTAATTTCTTTCTTCTTACCTTTTAATGGGCAAGATTAATGTTACTGTATTTTTATTTCTGTTTTTACAATGTCTTCTATTACAACAGAGAAACTATTTACTGCAACACTGATTGGAGCCATAAGTGTGATGGTTTGCCTTCTCTTACTCCTCCTTATCCTGATGTACAAGTATAAACAGGTGGGGGGTTTGATTTGGCAGTATACATCAGTATCATTGTTTGACTTTGTACAGTACTCTGATCTCTACTATTTCTGTTATTCTTCAAATGTAAGCAGTGGCATTATAATGACAGCTGTGTATTAATATGTAGAATAAATTTCAGCTAAATTTCTGTTGTACTATCTAACAGAAACCTAAGTATGAGATCCGGTGGAAGATTATTGAAGCCACAGACGGGAACAGCTACACGTTTATCGACCCCACTCAACTTCCTTATAATGAAAAATGGGAATTTCCAAGAGACAAGCTTAAATTAGGTTTGTACTTCAAATACTTCATAAGATAATTTTTTGGGTGACAAATTTAGATTATGAATAATAGAATCGAGACACACTGCCTATTGTCTTCAGTAACAGATTAATTCAGCCACAATATATTTACTGATGTTGCAACAGAAAACAACAATTTGTGCTGCAATTGCAGGGAAGATTCTGGGCTCAGGAGCATTCGGGAAAGTGGTGGAGGCTACAGCGTATGGTCTGGGGAAGGAGGACAATGTGACCCGTGTGGCTGTGAAAATGCTTAAAGGTCAGTGCTTCTGTGTACATGTCAGTTCAAGCCTAATATAATTAATATAATACTCATCAAGAACTATCTAATTAAAGCCTTGGGTATTTAAATTTGGTGTCGTAGCCAGAAAAACACAGAACTACTATATTAAATGAAACTTCACTCATGCCATAAGCAGATAATGCACTCTAAGTGTATGTCGATTAGTAGTATGTACAGTTGGTTGGTTCGTATTCAAATTGCTGTTTGTTCTTTACTTTGAATTGTTGTTTGTGTGCCATGAAAAAATATTTTTTTGGCACTTACTTATCAGCACAAGTTATAAAATATAATAATATTTGAATTTAATGTACATAAATATATAACTAATTTTCATATACCAAACATTCAAAATTCATTCGTCTGCCAAACCACTTTATCCTATTAAGGTCATGGGAAGGCTGGGTGAGGGTCAAAGTACAGCCTTTATATCTCACCAGTCCATTACAGGGCCAACACACACAACCATTCACACTAATACCTACAGGCAAATTTGAACAGCCAATTAGCCTAAAGTGCATGTCTTTTGTCTGTGGAAGGAAACCATAGTACCCAGAGGAAACCTGACTGAGCCCATGACTCGAACCCAGGATCTTCGTGCTGTGAAGCAGACATGCTAACCACTACTCTGCCATGCTGCCAACCTCAATCACTAGAATTACTAAATTTATCATTACTGAGTAAACCTGAGGAAATTGTTGCAATGAAGAACTCCCTGAGAAAACATGAGGAACAACCCATGAGAGGAAAGAGTCTTTAAAAGAGAACCCATCGCTATAATTGTGCCTTATATACTTAATAAGGACAATTCTGTAACCAGGAGATTCATTATAGTTTTATCATGAAATCCTTTTTAGCAAAGCTATCAACTGTTCACTGATGGACACTTTGGTGTAAAGCTGTTCACAGTAACACCGACTCACTAAGTCTATCATGGCACCCAGTGCAGAGGTCGTTAACACTTGAGTACAGGAGTGAGCAAATGCTTTCTGAAAGACATTGTGGCCGTTTCCATTTTATTTTCGAGAAAATAGTGTATTTCATCTTTATTTAATAAGCCTACTAAGGTAATGGGCCCCTTTAATAAAACAAATCAAGTGAAGAATCTTAAATAAAAAACTACATGTAAAATTCAGGTGGCATGGTGGCAGTGGTTAGCACGTCCTCCTCACAGCAAGATGGTCCCGGGTTCAATTCCCGAGCTTGGGTGTTTCTGTTCTCCTCGTTCTTGTGTGGGTTTCATCCGAGGACTCCGGTTTCCTTCCACAGTCCAAATACATGTGCAGTAGGCTGATTGGTGGTTGCAAATTGCCCCTAGGTGTGAGAGTGAGTGTAAATGGTTGCATGTGTGTTGCCCTGTAATAGCCTGGCGAGCTGTCCAGGGTGCACCCTACCTTCCCCCAGAGACGGCTGAGGTGGGTGCCAGCTTCCCTGTAACCCTAATTAGGATTAAGCGGTTTAAATAAATGAATGAATGAATGAATGAATGAATGATTGAATGAATGTGTATAATTAATTTTCTGATTAATTACAATAAGAACAAAATCAAGCCAGGGATACGTGTTTGTCTTTAAGCTATACGTTTGTAAAAGTTTCACAAACAAAGGAACAAGACACGATTATTTTATTCTCGAATATTATTTTACATTTGCACAGCATAGATCATTACAGGCCCTTCATTTGGCCAGGAAAGTGATTTGTTTTTGATTATGAAGTATTCTGTGGTACATCATTAACCGGAATAATGCCATGTATCACAGCCAGCGCTCATTCAGATGAGAAGGAGGCTCTGATGTCTGAACTGAAGATTCTCAGTCATCTTGGACAACACCAGAATATTGTCAACCTGCTAGGAGCTTGCACACATGGAGGTAAGGAAGTATTCGGGTACATTAGAAAGCATGTAGACAGTAAAGCAGAGCTCTGTGGGTGGTAGTGCAACTCTTCAACATCTTCCGAGTGTGTAGGTCAGCTAGTGAGTGACAATGCACTGCTAATACATCAATCCCACAAAATATTGATAACTGGGCCTGCGACTGGAGGGTAGTGACGATCAATATAAATGTGTTATCAATTATAAATGCCTTAAAATCCAATGGTTACATTTGTCAAGTTCTTTGGTAATGTTTATGATTCATCAAATGACATTAGTATTTGAATGAGAGAGTATTTTTTAAAAGTTATCCATGATGTTTTGGGTGAATTTATATCAAAACATTAAAAAAGGTAATAACCTAAATTTTCGACTTACATTTGCTAAATTCTTAAGTTAAAATTGAAATAAATTTTACAGCTTTACAATTGACACTGTATTTCTAAGGGTAAAATGTTTCATCAAAAACAAAGTGAACCATGGTTTTAGTTTATAGAGTGAGGAGAACTGTAGTTAACTGCGTGGAAGACTGAGAGGCTGAGAGGTTACAAAGGTTCAGAGCAGGTTGCTCACAGTTGAGCTGATCTAAGCAGCAGATATGAACTTTAAGACGCTGAACTTTCAAGTATGGTGTAATTGTGTAACTGTGTGTATTTCCAAATTCATTAACATTTGTCTCCTACTCAGGTCCTGTATTGGTCATCACTGAGTACTGCTGCCATGGCGATCTTCTGAACTTCTTACGTAATAAAGCTCAGACCTTCTTAAACTGTGTAGTTTCAATCCCAGAGGAGAGAAGTGACTATAAAAACATCACCGCCGACAAGATTTTTTTCAGAAGGTATTATTACTAATGTATTTAATTTCTTTCTCTTTTTCCCTCTCATAGCATTCCAATCATAACATATACTGTGTTTCGATGTTCTCACAGTGACAGTGGAATTTCCAGCACCTGTTCAGACAGTTACCTGGACATGAAGCCTCTGGTGGTCAGATCTCAGAATGCACGCAGTATGCAATCCATAAATCCTTCATTTATTCTTTCATAAACACATGAGATGTCCTGATCTTTTACAGTATGTTTTGTAAGTGTATTTGAGTAATTCTGCTTCCTGTTCTGGTGCAGTTCCTTCCTTTAATCTAGAAAGAGATTCGTTGGATATGGATGACCTGCTCAGATTCTCCTACCAGGTGGCTCAGGGATTGGAGTTCCTCGCAGCTCAAAATGTGAGTTCACCTGAGCATTGTTTGTTTTATTTTTAGGTGTCAATGATTAAAAAGTAGGGGCAGCTGTGGCTTAATGGTTAGAGTAGTAGGTTTGGCACTGAAAGGTTGCTGGTTCGATTCCTGAGCCAGAAAACCTGTGTGGCGGCAGGAGGAGTGAGTAGCACCTTCCCCTTCCTCCTCCTTGACGGCTGAAGTGCTCTTGAGCAAGGCACCTAACCCCCAACTACTCCCTGGGCCCTGCAGTGTGGCAGCCCACTGCTTCGAGTGTGTGTGCTTACTTTGGATGGGTTAATTGAAGAGGGGAATTTTCCTTGTGGGATTAATATAGTATATCCAAATCAAATCAAAATGAAAAATCAAACTTATTGGAAGCCAAAAAAAATCTACAATTTCTACTGAAGTGTTTTATTGACGATCCAAAATTTTGCCCTGGATTTTGACATTTTAATGTGATGTGATGCTTTTGTTGTCTTTCCGAAGTGTATTCACAGAGACGTCGCAGCCAGAAATGTTCTTCTGACAGATGGGGGTGTGGCTAAAATTTGTGACTTCGGACTGGCCCGCGATATTATGAATGATTCCAACTACGTGGTCAAAGGAAATGTGAGTCAACAAAAAAGTTATTAACTCTCCATTTAACTTTCTTAAAAAAAAATAATAATAAATAAATAAATATTCATTCCTTCATTCATTTTCGGAACCGCTTATTCCTAATTAGGGTCACGGGGAGGCTGGCGCCCATCTCAGCCGACTCTGGGCGAGGGCAGAGTGCACCCTGGACAGCTCGCCAGGCCATCGCAGATAAAAAAATTTAAAAACATTGCAAAAAGAAACATTTCCTTAAGAGTGCTTCCAAATTTTATTGTGTATGAAGAAAACTTGTATGATTCTACATTTAATCTCTTTTTCTGAGGATGTAGTGTATGCTAATGTCATCAGTCACTCATTGCCGAACCACTTAATTCTATTAGGGGCTAGTGGAACCTAGGGGCAATTTTGAACAGCCAATTTGAATAATGTGCATATCTTTGGACTGTGGGAGGAAACCAGAGTACCCAGTGGAATCCCATGAAAGCACACGGGACTGGAACGCAGAATTGTCTTGCTGCGAGGCGGACCAGTACACCACCGTGTTGCTATGTGAATGTCACCTTAAGCCAATTTCATTCTTAAAGAAAAAGGAAGAAATCATTTGTGTGCAGTGTAGATGATAAATGAACCATGCTTTATTTCAGAACAGTGATATTGGTTATAGTAGTAATATATGTGGAAATGTGTGTGTGTGTGTGTGTGTGTGTGTGTGTGTTTAGGCTCGTTTGCCAGTGAAGTGGATGGCTCCAGAGAGTATCTTTGAGTGTGTGTATACAGTACAGAGTGATGTTTGGTCGTATGGTATTCTGCTGTGGGAGATCTTCTCTCTGGGTAAGAGATCACTTTTAACACATCGTCATAGAAATGATTGTTATCTGCTTGTCTCTTTCTAATGTAAGACTACTCATTCATTCCTTCATTCCTTTATTCATTTGCTGAACAACTTAATCCTACTATCTCAGCCACCTCTCGGTGAAGACAGGGTACAACCTGAATAGCTTGATGGGTAATCACAGTGCTAACACATATACATATCCATTCCCACTCAAACCTCGGGGCAATTTGAAACTTAAGTCTAATGTGCATGGATTTGGGTTGTGGAAGGAAAGCGGAGTACCCGGAGGAAACCCAATCAAGCACAGGAAGAACATGCAAACTCCACACGGGAATGTCCTGGCTGAGCCCGGGACTCGAACCCAAGACCTTTTTTCTGGGAGGTGAATGTGCTAATCACTACGCCACAGTGGCGTCACTAATGCAAGGCTATACATTTGAAATGTAAGACAGATTGTTCAGGAGGGAATGTCAACAACAATACTGCATTCCAGGATCTGGACTTGGTACATATTGCTTGAAAGGCTTTTTTTTTAAGTTAAAGAAAGGTTTATATTTAAAAAAGGGAAAAAAAGAGTAGAAGAGCTGATGATTCTGTAAATACTGCATTGGTCAAGTCAGTGACGTTCAACACACCCAAGTAGTTCCTGTTTCACAGAAATATGCCCACTTTGCTCCAGGAATTTGAACTTTTGTGGTATTTACGTCATCTATCCAATAAAAGAATGAGAATAAAAGTTTAAAATAAAAAATTATTCTTTAATTGGTACGTAGCTCAGGGGCTGGTGGTGTAGTGGTTTGGATGCTGGGCTCATTATCAAGAGGTTGTGGGTTTGAATCCCTGTTAGACCACCGTGCCAAGACTTATGCAAGTCTTAACCACAAGTGTAACTCCATCCTCCCAGCAATAAAATAAAAATACTGGGAAGGTAACCTGAAATGGATGAATGTCCTATCCTGGACTAGTTGAGCTCCTGGTTGCTTCATGCTAAGGAAACTCGTGATAAGCTCCAGCCTAATGATCCAGTAGGCTCGGGTGCAAAAGCTCAACAGACTTTATTGTCATGATGCACCTTTACATGGTATAACAAATTTGGTAAAGAATTTAAAATTATGATTTTAAACATTTCTCGCATAATGGTATGCAGTGCCTCACTAATAATAATAATAATAATAATAAAGTACCAACTTTGGGTGCAATGTCTGTTTTTTATATATATTTTTTAATTTCTATTCAAATTACATAAATTGAAGAGTAAAGCTCCAGTCATTTATTTGTCTTTCATTTCCTGCTTTTAAAAGTTTTACAAAATGTGGGGTGAGGGTGAGGGTTGTGTGGGTGGTTGTATACTTTTATAAGGCATTATAGTTGAACTTGTTGCCTGTACTTATGTGAGTTCAGGCTCTTCCAGGCTCTTGTTCCTTGTTTTGTCCAGCTATTATATATCCAGTAATATTTCCTACATATCATTTTGCAGGTAAAAGCCCATATCCCAACATCGTGGTGGACTCCAAGTTCTATAAGATGATAAAGAGTGGCTATCAGATGTCCCGTCCTGACTTTGCCCCACCTGAGATGTAAGTGGCATTTTAAACCTCCTAAAAGACAAAGTAGTTACAGCAAGAACTTAGAATTTCTAAAACATATACATCTCGTACATTTAGAATTTCTAAAACATATACATCTCGTACATTTAGAATTTCTAAAACATATACATCTCGTAGTGGTGAAGTCGCTCGTAGTTATGACTGATCAGAGCTCGTCGTCTTGGTGTCCCATCAGCTGATTCATTGACATATGATAGTCTCTGGAAGATAAGAAAAACACTTTGCTGTGTTTTTGTTTTGGTTGAGGGTTGCTCCCATGTCTTGCTAATCCCATGATGGTAAGTCATAATTACTGCAAATGTCTTCCAGAAATGGTCAAATTATCCTTTGCAAACCTACTCAGATTACTCAAAATGTTACTCAAAATGTATCATTTATTTTTATTTTAAGATTATGCTTAATCTGAACCAGTGAAGTCTTGTTTTCCTAACCCCAACCGTATTAACTTCAGTAATGATGCCTTGATTCGATTTATTTTTATTTAAGTTTTCACAAGCATGTATAATACTTTTATTTAATGAACATTTCTGTTCAGGTACTCCATCATGAGCATGTGCTGGGACCTGGAACCCACTGAGCGGCCGACTTTCAGCAAGATCATTCATCTCATCGAGAGACTGCTGGGAGAAACCCGAGATCAGGTAAAATTAGAGCAGAAACGTCCTGCCCTTCCTCAGCGACCCAACTTGGCCTGTGAAAGTTAACGGAAATGCTTCCGCAGAACACCGCAAAGAAACGCGTTATTGTCGTTGCATGCATCGCAAATTGTCATAGAGAATCGTCAGCACCACAGCCGTGTCATTTCCGCATGAAGTGTGAACATCGACAAGCACCGGTGGTACCATACATGCTCACGGTGATCATACATTTTTCCACAATATAAAAGGCTGAGAATCTTCGCCTCAGCTATTGCTGCAGAATTATGCCTTCGAAGGTTAGAAGACAAGGGGAAAAAACTGTCCTCTGCATCGATAATGCACGGTGTTCCTCCCAGAGGTATCAGGGGTATCCTCATGAAAGTTGCATCAGTGAGAAAGAGGTATAAAGGTTCAATACCTGATCTCAGCAAAACATTAGGGGAACATGGGCCACAGATATATTCGATTATTATGAGTAGTGCTTATTTTCGGTGTGAAAGAGGAAGATGCAGGAGACAGGGACAGATGGAAGAAGATGATTTGCTGTGGCGACCCCTGAAGGGAGAAGCCGAAAGACAAAGACGGATGAGTAGTGCTTATTTAATAGCTCATGTTTAAGCTTTAACTTAACTTGGTGGATTAATGATCATCTTGAGGGAACTTGGTGGATTTGTGATGATCACTCTGATCGTGGCAAACTTTTCGACTCTCAATTACTACAATGAATTACGATGCCTGTCGTGATAGAATGTGGGAATCAGAGCAGTAGAGCTTACCTGACGTTAACAGACCTTAGCAGTAGCGTAACAGACCTTGATGTGCCATTGTAGGAGATCTTGAGGAACTCTGAAACACGATTCCTTCAAGTTTGATCTCTTGGATGCACCCTGCCTCCTTTTTATACCATAATTATGCTCCAGTCTTGTTTATAAATAACGGACCTTCATGATCTTTTAAATTGTGGAGATTATGGACATTTTGCCCCAGTGTAAAACTATACCTACTGAATATGATTTCATTTACTTAATTCCTTTGTAAACACCAACACCACCATGAACTAGTGCTTGGTATTTAGGATTGTATTAACGGAGATGCTTTATACTGAAGATTCTGTCTCTGTGTTTAGACTCAGTATAATAACGTGCAGACAGATGAACTGGACGAAGAGCAGCTGGAGGCTTGTGATACCACCAAAAGTGATGAAGAATCATGTGAGCAGGAGGAGGATCAGCAACCCTTGGTGAAGGCCAACAACTATCAGTTCTGCTAAGGCCTCGACAACCTCTGCTTTAAGGATCCTTTAAATAAAAAGCCCTATGAAGGCAAGAACTATCCCTGAATATCACCTTCAGTCTAAACTGCTTTGTTTCTTTTTCTGTAAGGGTGAAATCAGAGACAGGGTTAGAGTAAGGCATTACACTCTTTGCTGAACTCGTTTCTTGTGTTAAGTAGCAGTTCCTTCTTCAGGAGTACGGAGAAGGGGAAAAAAAAAGCAATTCAGCATTACCAACTTCCAGTGTAAAAGCAAGCTTGCAAGGTTCACTTCCATATTTTTCACACTCTGTTTTAAAAAGTGGAAAACATCAAAATAGCAGTACTTTATGCTCTTGTGTTTATGTATTTTTACATGCTTGATCGATAGCATCTTCAGTTTTTTATACAAGTCATTCTCATACAAAATGTACATCTGATATGCATGCAATGTTTTTCTACTCAATCAGTAATAAGCAATTATTGAATGACATGAAGTATAACATAAATAATTATTCGTTCAGAAGCTTGTTAACAACCACTGAGACCGAATAATTCTCCATATCATACAAAAGCCAAATTCTATAATTGCTTTATAATTTTTTCCAAATATTTTTAATATAGAGTCACGTCACTGGGTTGAGCATGGCAATCATGCAATAAGCATTTAACTTATCCCATGACAATGATGCATTAATTCGGTTATCTGAAGGCAATGATGCAAATCAAGAATTATTTGATGGTCCAACACCAATCAGAAGTGGGGAAAAAAAATTAATGAATACTGTGATCCATTAAAGGTTTTTTTTTTTTTTTTTTTAGATTAACATCATATTGAAATCCAGTTGTTTATTACACACATTACTTATTTAAACTGTATACTGTGTATATGTGTATTTGATGTAGCACCAAGCAAGCACTGCCATGTGTAAATAATGTCAAAGAATGTTATCGTCGAACAATAAGCGCTCGGGGTTTAGTCACTGATGGTCTTTTACACTTAAACTTTTCAAGTTAAAAAGAAAATTTTCCATGGTGTTAGCATTAATCATGATCACCTCTAGTACTACATCTGTATAAGCCACAAAAGTTCTCACAAAGAAAGAAAATCTAATGTCAAATATTTCTTGCTATATTTCTTGCTATATCCCTTTGAACGTCTTGTTATATCAAACGTGGTGGGATTTATATCTGAGTGTTCAGGAGACCTTTTGTCTGTATTTTTGTCCCAGCAAATTTGTTATAAGCTACTCAAAAAAGTCAAAAAAAGCATCGCAAAGCCTTTGTGTATTTACTACAGCTGTTATCTAGTGCTTAAATACAGTGGAGCATGTTTACTTTCTATTCATGGACACTGTTTTCCTTATCATTATGGTGTCGGTTTAACAGAAGATGGAAATGGCGACCAGTGGAGTGAATGAAAGTGAATATAATACAATGCAATTATACGGCAATGTTTTGTTATCATTATTGTTTGTTATGTTAGAATTGGCTCTTAATCAATATGTAAATTCCTTAATTGTACAGTTTGAGTCAGCATGTTTAAAAAAAAAAAAACACGTGAAAAATTATCCAAAATGTTTTAAATATGCACAAGAACAACTACAGCTGTAATAAATGGTGTTAATTATTACTTGGGGTGGTTATCTTTAATCTGAAAATGACTACACAAATAATTAGCAATAAATACTATTATTTTATATTAGAACTTCTGCTATGTGCCCTACTAAGTGTCCTCATGTAGATTCTCTTACTAAACTCTTACACATCATTCACGACACACGTCATTCCTGCACCACATCCACAGGTGAAGCGTCTACGTCCAAATCTACCTCCTCTTCCTCGCCCATGTGCTCCCTCTCCTCGTCCTCTCTGTTCAGCTGTGCCACTCCGAGCCTGTAGAGACCGTCACGGATCATCACCACCTCGCCCTGTTGGCACACCCTCAGCACCTCGGTCATCTGTTGGCTCACCACATCCCGGCTTCTCAAGAAATCCATTAGCCGATTGTAGAGGTAGTAATGCGCCGCGTTGTTGAAAACGAGCGTTCTTGGCTTTCCTTTGGTTTCCCCGGACTCGCTCTCGTTCTCATTCTCGTTCTCTAAACCATGGCTTATGTATGAAACCAGACTGGAGTAAGGCTGCAGCTCCTTACAAAGAGTCAGGGCACGGTGAGGATCTGAGGAGGAAGACGAGGAGGAGGAGGAGGAGGAGGAGGAAGGGGAAGTGGAGGTGAGGCAAGGATCGCCAGGGTGTACTATATAGCGCAAAGAGGACTTGGTGTGAGGGTGAACCCGGGAGTTGGAGTCCACGGATGAGAGGTCCATGCTGTACTGCTGGTCCTGGAGTTCAGGACAGGAGACGAGCTGGGAAAGAAACACAGACCGAGGATTAAATATGGATATGGGTGTGCTTTGGCCTTGTTACTTCTAGAAAAAAAAAGAAGCTAGGTGTGGAAACATTTCTCCCAGAAGTGGAACTTTGGACAATTACATTTTGGAATAATCCAGATTCTGGATTCAGGAATTTTTAAAGGATTCTTTAACACTGTTAGAGAAGACGATTTTTGACAGGTGGGATTGCAGGGCTTGGTGGAGGCTTGTGCTCTCTGGGTGTTTTTGTTCTAGTTAAATTTCTCCTAAATATATCTAATCTTTTTTTTTTAACTAATGTTTAGCCACAGCTGTGTAGCAACAGTGGACATGTGTTTCAAAAGCAGAACTTTCTTTCTTTGTCACAGACTTTAGCTGTTTTGTCAAAACAGTATCTTTGAAGTGTGGAATGCGATAGAGGAAGCGATACATACTTGTTTTCTGGAAAACATAACCTATAGTTTTCTAAATCCTGGATACATGTCTGATCACATCTACAAGGCCATTAGTGATCTCGTGGAAGTGCTGATATACTTCAACCCACACAATTAGAGCCTGTGAGATCAGTCACATCTTGGCGTTTGGAATCCACTTTCTTAAAGTCCTTCTAAACTCTCCTCAAGTTTCACATTTAAAGATTACGATTATAAAAAAAATAAAAATGCTGCTCCTCGGTATGTGTGGTTACTGCTGATCATGCTTCCTCTGACCTTTAGTCTGGTTCTGCCATGTTCCATTCTGTGTTATGTTTAGTGTTAACCTTTATTCTGTCCACTGATTTATTCTAACCCCATCATCTGTCATTTTGCTGCAACCTGGTAAAAACCACTATTTACAAGACATTTATTCTTGAATGATGACCTTCCCCGTGTCATATTTTTCAAATCGTCTACTCTGCGCATTCAAGCTGCAAACAATCCTGATCCTCGTGTTATTTTAGATACTTTTAATGAAGTATTTAAAAATAAAAAGACGTTACCTATTTTTTCAGATTTTAAATTACAATTTAAGGAAAAAAAGATTAATAAATTCATACGCCCCATGTTTGAGTCTTTTTTACACTTTGAAAGATTGATTTAAGATTAATCTTAAATGAACCCGTGACCCTAATTAGGATTAAGCGGTTCAGAAAATGATTGAATGATTTAAGTAGA
>JBCNYG010000007.1:20427838-20446263 GCA_039654305.1 Porochilus rendahli | reverse complement strand
CCTTTAACCTTTGTCTCTCTATGATTATCTCTCTCGGTCTCTCTCTCTCTCTCTCTCTCTCTCTCTCTATGTTTATCTCTCTCTCTCTGTGTCTATATGTCTCTCTCTCTCTCTGTGTGTGTGTGTTTGTCTCTCGGTGTCTATCTCCCTCTCTCTTTCTGTTTGTCTCTATCTCTTTCTTTGTGTTTATATCTCTCTCTTTCTCTCTGTGTGTTTGTCTCTCTTTCTCTTTGTTTGTCTCCCTCTCTGTGTCTATATGTCTCTCTCTCTTTGTCTCTCTCTCTCTCTCTTCTGTTTGTCTCTCTTTCTCTCTGTGTTTATGTCTCCCTCTCTCTCTATGTTTGTTTGTCTCTCTCTCTGTCTATCTCCCTCTATCTCTTTCTCTGTGTTTATATCTCTTTCTCTCTGTGTGTTTGTCTTTCTGTGTTTATGTCTCTGTCTCTTTTTCTCTCTGTGTATATGTCTCTCTGTGTCTTTCTCTCTCTCTCTCTCTCTCTCTGTTTATGTATGTGTCTGTTTGTCTCTCTTTCTCTCTGTGTTTATGTCTGTGTGTGTTTGTCTATCTCTCTCTCTGTGTTTATGTCTATCTCTCTCTCTCTCTGTGTTTATGTCTATCTCTCTCTCTCTTTCTCTCTGTGTTTATGTCTATCTCTCTCTCTCTCTCTCTCTCTCTCTCTTTCTCTCGGTGTTTATGTCTGTGTTTCTCTGTGTGTTTATGTCTGTGTGTGTGTTTGTCTCTCTATGTCTCTCTGTCTCTCTGATGCATGTGCACACACACATTTTGGTGCATGGAGGATCAAATCACGGAGTTTAGGGGAATCGGTTCATGGCTTTAACTCAGGGGTGTCCACTCTTAGCCACAAAAAAAAGAAAAGTTATAAGAAAATAGAAAAAAAACCTAGATTGTTCGTTAGTGTTTCAGTTTGGAAGCTGGGCGGCGGCCATCTTGGTGAGACCACCTTGCTTTAAGATCTCAAACTGGAGGCGTTGAAAACATACTAAAAAAGAATTAGAAATTAAATGTACATCTCGGATGTAATTATTTATTTTTTTCATCTTTTCGTGCTGTTTGAGTAAAACTTTCATCAGTAAAGTGGTCTCACCAAGATGGCTGCCATCCAGCATCAAAACTGGAACACTAATGAACAATCTACTTTTTTTTTTTTTTTTTTTTTGAGACCAGTGATTGAAACAGGAGGAAGGTGTGGCTACTGCTTGGTTGAAGTGAAAACATGCTCCCACACCGGCCCTTTGTGGATAAGATTAGACACCCCTGTCTTAACATGTAATTGTACATGTAACAGTGCATGAATTGTATATTGATTTATTTGTTGTTACTTACTGTTTACACAATTTCTGTACCCGACCTGTACCTAATTGTGAACAGGATTAGTCTTACTTGACTTGGAATGATGGCGACCAGATGAGAAGCCTCTGCTTTGACCTGTGAAACTGTGGTTACTTCCTCTAACCCCTCCTCCACTTCCATGTCATAAGCTCTAGCAAGAGCCTTTCCTGATGCCCCGCTTCCGTCCTCCTTGATCACCAGGCTGGTGGACTGGCGACCATGCTGTGGGAAAGTCAGAATTGCTCCCGATGAGGTGGAACCCTGTGGTAGGATTCCTTGGAGTGCTACAGATCTACTCAAAGGCACAACTGTGTCTTCAGCAAGAGACTCTACAGTGATACACTGCTCCACAAATTCTACCTCACTACCCAGAGTCAAAGGCGAATCACCATCAACACAGATGTCTGTGGAAGCCCCAGGTCTGTCCTCCCCCACAGAGGTTTTTGGGAGAAGAACATAGTCGGTTCTCGGGAGAATTCGACGGAAGCCTGGGATATCTTGGGAAGCTGATGACTGTGAGGTCTGTTGAAGGTAAAATGAAATGTCAATTCATGTGCAATTGCCTTTTCAGGCAACTTCATTATTCTTTGGTTAAACAATCTTCGTGGCTTACTGGGTCCACGCCGTCTTTCTCCATCCTGGCTCTCTCCAGGTAGTACCCTTTATCAGCTACATTTAGCCTCTTCCAGCTGTCGCTGATGCGCTTGTTGATCTCAGACTGGGGCATTTCAGGATGCTCTTGCTGCAACCTCTGATGCACGTCAAAGTAATACAGCAGGTAAGCAGACCTACAAGAGATTGATAATATCTAGTAATAGGTACAGAGTCAAATTGACCCCTTGGCTGAGAATCAAGACATATTCCAGCCCTCTTAAATTAATACTTCAGCACTTTTCAGCCACATCACGATCTAATGTACCTGTAACATGTGTGAAATTGTCAGGAATAGCAATCATGAAATGGTTCAGAAATCTTGTTTATTCTCAACGTACTTATAATGGAAGCTTAATAGCATCAAATGTGCCTATTTGTTTACCAGGTATATCAGATGTTCATGAAATACAAAGTTTTATCTTGAAAAAAAAATAGAATTAACCAAGATTGCATGCTGAAACCATATGTTTGCTCCTGTGCACAAGTGTTAATGACCTGTGCACTAGGTTTAAGTGGTATAGAAAATGTAAACATAGCCTGCATTCTATCTGGTAGCAAAAGCAGAGAACTACCATAAATCCAGATGCCGACCGACAGCACAGACACAGACGGCGTGAGCAGTGAAAAACTGGAAAATGGGATTTGACTGTTAAAAATGAAACAAATGTGAATTAAAAATGCAATATATTTTGTGTTGATGAAAAGGAAAAAGATTGTTCCTCTGGTCATGTGTATTGTAAATAGACTCACATGGATTTAATTGACAAACATAGAACCAAAGCAAGGTGTAAAACAGGTTACCTAGGCTAGTTTCTTCAGGAAATCTTTGTAATCAGCCAAAAGTAACAGAACAGGAGATAAAACACATACCGGCTCATGACTGGCTGGCTTTATTAATTGTTTTGTCAGAGATATCTGATTTATTTTTATTAATGGTGTTGATAGAGTGTTGGAAGTTTGATAGACAATCCTGGCAAGATTCTCCTATTTAAAGATTTAATTAAACACAAAATAGAGTTTTGGTGGAGGTTCTGTAATCACAGGTGTTTGTTCATCAGTTTGTCTGTGAATAAAACCCTCAGTAAACCCAAGCATGGATTGTCGATAAAACTTGGTACTACCATGAGTCTCAGACATGACATGATATTGAACTCTCAAGGTCAAAGGTCAAAGTCGGCGCAAGGTCACAAAGTTTTGGAGATAGATCGGTTTGAAACGAATGCTGAGAGACATGCTGGTACTACAGAACACTAACAGCCGTCTTGTAAATCATTTAAATGAGAGATTTTCATGGGAGATTCACAAATTTGGTCATGCCCATAAACCACAGAATACATCGTATGATAAGCATGTGCAGTTAATACCAGAACTCCAATAGGGATTGTTTTCTTGGTTAAACAATTTGCTTAGCAGAGGTTCGTGCCACACTAGTCTTTCAGTACAAAGTCTCACATACATTACAGACGTAGTAATTATAAATTAAGTTAAAAAATGCTGGAGTATTCCTTTAAGCTACTACTAATAGACATTTTAAAATATCTAGCTCAGCAGAACAGATTATATAGACAGTACAGATTCAAGGTTTCTAAAGTTTACCTGGGTTTTTTGGGTTTCTCTCCATGTTCTGTGCCTTTGCTCCTTCTCTTTTTCTTAGATGAACTGAGGTCCACCAGCGTACAACATCTCTCTACCTCCTCAGTCACCTTTACATCTGTGTCTGCATACATGGCCTCCATCACTGAAACAGTTCTGTATAAATACCACAGAATCAAGTCAGATAAAGAGACAGGAAATATGTGTAAGAAATTTCTTTTAAGGAACAATTTCTACAGTCGTAAGATTACACATTTTTTACAAGCACGGTGAGATCCAAAATAGAAACTCCTTGATAATTCAAAAACATACAATTTGGAAAGAGTAGTGGCACTAACATATTAGTTAGCACATCCGGCTCACATAAAAAAGGTCCTTGGTTTGAGTGCCGGGCTTGGTGTGAGCGTTTATGTGTGGAGTTTGCACGGCAAATGAAAGGACAATCAATTTGGAAAGGATGCGTCTCGGTTCTGTATCATTCAGCAAGGATGGAGTCATGTTTATGGGATTTTTATCCCTCAATCAAACAGAATATTTGAATCATATTCATATTCTTTTGTTGTTGTTTTTTGTGTGTGTGTGTGTGTGTGTGTTCAATACTCAGGTTTTCAGTAGGGCATCTAAAGTCTGTGATGGTCAAAATGGTTGATTTGGCTCCTGTGGCCTTGAACTTTCACACATTTCATTTTATTGAAATTGAATAAACTGCAATATTTTTTTTCTTAACTAAGACGAGATTACTGATACTGAAGTGACAAGGAAGACACAGCTTTTAAAAAATAACAAAAAAACATGCCCACCAACACTTCACTTGTTAATGTAGAGCACAGACCAAACACAAGTGGGTGGGACATAAACATTCATTTTCTAAGCTGCCTAATCCTAATTAGGGCCGCGGTGAGGCTGGCGCCCATCACAGCTGACTCTGGGCGAGGGCGGGCCCTGGACAACTCACCAGGCCATCGCAGGGCCAGCGCACACACACACACCCAACCACTCACACTCACACATAGGGGAACAGCCAATTGCCCTATTGTGCATGTTTCTGGAAAGTGGGAGGAAACTGAAGTACCTGGAGGGAACCCACGTGAGCACAGGGAGAACATGCAAACTCCACACAGAAACGCCTGAGCCCAGGATGTGAGGCACACGTGCTAACCACTGCGCCACCATGCTGCCCAGGACATAAACATTCTAGGAAGTATTTGACTGGATGAACTGAAGACTGGTACGGGATGAGTCATCAAAAAATAGAGAAGGTTTTTTCAGGAAACAGGTGACATCATTTATTTGAGCACCTTCCAAGGTTTTGAAAACAGAGAGAAAGTAGGTGTCCATGACAATCAATAAGGTGCAGGAACAAAAAAGGCACACTTTTGATTTTAATGTTTTTATAAGGCAGATAGCAGAGGTTTTTATCTGCAGTTCTGAAACACACCAGAGATGATTTCAAAATATATGACTGCTTATCAAGGCTTTTAGTGAGCTTAGAACCCAGGAGACATTAAAAACTGTCTTAAGAGTGAAGGTGAGAATCTCTGGGACTATGAGGCTAATCAATGGAAGCCACTGAAGTCTTACTCTTATTTATTTTTATATGAAACAACCAGACTCAATAGTCCCTGGTTTTGGACAGAGTTACAGCTTTGGAGACAGCATTTAAACTAGCACCACAGCAGGGATTTTTTCCACATAACTACATCAACAAACATTCTTCAAAACGAAAGCTTATCAGTAACTGTATCAGACAGGTATGCAGCTAACGCGCCTGTACACTGATATATAACCCTACCCAAGAGAGATCTGCCCAAACCCAAATAACAATCTTACTTACTTTCCCAGTGCACTACACACTTTGTAACATACCAGCGTCAGTGCACTACGCAGTGTACTACAAATCTAATAGGCTTCTATTGGAAATACAACCCTGCTGAGCCGCCATACTGACTCTATGCTACACCAGTCGTCCAATGAGCGAGAGCCTTGTTGCAACCTTACCTCCAACACACTGAGAATTCTTTTCAAATATTTCATATCACATATAAATCTTCCTGCGGTGTGTAATCGCCTTCAGAAACATGCCACATGTCAAAATGAGCGCCGTATTGCGAAATAAAGCCGGATTTCAAATACAAAGAAAGAGGCATTTTCAGTTCTCTCCGTCACCCATGTTTCATGAAAAAATGGCGACGTGTTGCTAAGGTATGCAACCAATCCGGTGACGCGATGAATAAATAACAGCCAATCATAAGCGAGCTTTTAAACACGTGGATGTTTTGTTGGTTGAGAGACCGATATGAACTATTGGAAATGTATTAAAGCATGTAGGTATTTTAATTATTTATGCATTTAAACATGTTATATGTCTTCCATATATTTTTGAAGTTGAATTTATTTAGAAAATATATATATTCAATAATACACGTTTGTTGTGCAAATATTTTTAATAAAAATGCATTTAATCATTTTGTGGGGTTTTAACATATGCAACTGTTTAATTGAAAAAATATATATAATAAAATTGTAATTAGTTATCATTAAGTATATATATATTAAAAAGAATATGAATGTAGTGCTGCTCAGTCAGAAGCAGTTGCGTGATCATTGCTGTTTTTTCTCCAGGCAAGACAAGTTGAGCACTGATGTCATCGTGCTTAGTTCATACGAGCAAGAACTATGGCGAATGACAAGGTGAGTGAAGAACGACTTTCCAGCCTACCTACATTTTAAAATACTTGTGATTTACATGTGAAAATGTTCTGAGCATTAAAAGTAAGTCACGGCAAGAATATTTGCAGTTTGCTGCAGTTTGCTGCAGTTTGCAGCCTTTGCATTTTAGTAGTTAACCAATGCAGTTCCTTTGCTATGTTGTGTTGTTAGCTTGTCTTGTGTAACATTTCTGTGTCTGTGAGTTGTTTTGGATTTTGCTCAATCCAGAACGAAGTTTATTATAAATTCCATGTTTTTTCAAAAACACTTATTCCTTGATTTGATGTTTGTTTTCATGAGAAGATTGACTAGTCATTGCCTTATGCTTGTCGAGGCAGACACAGGTCAGTTCACCAGGGGACGAGGATTCAGAACCAAGAGCAGTTTTATTCAATCAAAGTAGAAAAATCAGTAATTTGTTTGGCAAAAGTCAGGAACAAGTTATTCAGTTGAAAACACCAGCAGTTCAGCGCAGCAGGTGTGATCTCCAAATGAGCATTCGAAGTCACCCAAATCCACTCAAGGACAGGTGTATATATATACAGTCAGTTTGGTAGTGTTAAGCTTTCGCCACCATTACTTCCTGGCTTTTCAGAGAAGACAGTGGCAGAGATATTGTTTACTCCAGATGTTGTTGACATTGCGTGGTAGATCTTGGGCGTTTCCTTTTCCTTTACTTGCCTGAGGCTTCAGCGAAGGGACTAAGCACTCACATTGGTTAATCTGAGTATGTGTTTGAGTATTTCATAATCAGAATACTTTATTGATCCCGGAGGAAACTGTGTGCACACAGGTGCTCCATACCAGGTAAAGAAAAGAGAGTCTAATGGTAGAAGTCTCAATAAGAACCCTCAGCATGCAACAGCTTAGAGGATGGCGCTGACGACAACAGACTCATAAAACATCCTAAGCAGTGTTCGGCAGATATTAAACAACCTTGGCTGCCTCAAAAAATTAAGACGCCTCCAGAACTTCTTGTAAAGTGTGGTAGTGTTCTTAACCCAGTCCAGTTTGTCAATATGAACTCCAAGGTATTTGTAATCCTCCATCATTTCCACATGTCATTTCTGTCAGTCTCTGTCAGCCCTGACGGTGTGAAAGCCCGCGATGGATGTTTTAATGTTAATGTGGAAGTTTTAATGTTCAATTTGATCATATCATAATAAGTTGCATTCCTGGACCAAGTGTTTAAACATACTTAAACACCATTTGCTGCTTCTTTATTAAGCACTGAGTGATCGTTACAAACAAAAAGCAAAGGAATGGTTATTTAAAAAAAAAAAAACAATCAAACAACAATTTGCTTTTTTTCTGGTAAACATTTTTAAGATAATGCAGATTATTGCCATTTTTTTTCTTTTGCCTTAATTTGGAGTGAAGGGGGAAAAATTTTGATTTTTTGAATCAGTGAGGTTGCAAATCCTAAAAAGGTCATTACCTAACACTTTGTTGAAAACAGTGTTCTCTAGTGGACTCAATGAAAAGTGTATCATGAACAGACTTGCTTTTGTGCAGGACGTGCAGGTTAAAGAGCTGTATTTATGAAAAGTATTTATTTGGCGATCTTGGTCTGTGTTCCTTTTTTAAATGAGTATCTTCCCCATCATTTTTTGGAAAAGAAATGTTGACATGGAAAAGATGAGACTGAAATGCATACAAACTGCATTTCGGATTGGTCCATTTGTATCAGTAAAACTTTGTAAAACTAATGCACTTAATGCTGTGTGCACAAAAATGCAACATGGCGGTTTGAACTATTTTTGGGCTGACATTCTACAGGTGATTCACATATATATAGTCATCCTGCATCGAATGTCGGTTCATGTGTTGCATGATCGCATGTTTGAAAACTTAAGATACCTTCATGCATTACTGCTTTCACACCTGTTTTCTCCTCATGAACTATGAAGTTCCTGTAAATGTGTTTCATGCAAATGCTCATTTGTAGTAATGCGACATCTCTAATGAGGCGTGTCACCTGTGCAGCCTGATGGGAAGTTTCTTCTAGTTGATTGAACCAGATTTAATTAGAGACTTCAAGTTATGCTGTTGATATTTACTGTATTTTGATTTGTTACTTGTGTGTGCAGGATCCCCTGAGAGAGCTGAAGGATCTGGCACAGCTCAAAGATCAACTTTCTGAGATTCAGAAAAGGGTGGAGAACGAAGTGCAGGTTGGAATACCACAGGTAGTGCCAAAATACTTGCATCTGGTTTATATAATCATCTTGGACACTAACAGTGCTTTGAGCAGCACAAGACCTGACACTGATTATAAATTAGCCCAGTTTTCATTTACACATGGATCTCAAATAGGGGTGTAACCATGCACTGAAACACAAAAGTATAACATGGATTGGGGGAAAATTGCAGTTACCAGCCAGTGCTGTGTTAATTATACATGTAATGTAGTTGCACTGTTTGAACACCAGAGGTCTCTGTATGCACATCCCAAAAAGTTACAGCAGCACAGGCTGCAGGCAGACGACCGTTTTAGCCGACTTTGGAGCTTTTTTCTGCTATGGAGCTTATGATGTTGCATCACTGATTTTCATGTTTTACCTTTCTTACTAGGTAAAATAAGGTGTTTTTCTTAGAATATGTTTATTTTTTTTAGGATATGTTTATTTAGAAAGACAAAACTGTACAGTGGTTTGTATCAAAATTTTAAAAAGGAGTCATTTTTATAACCTTCATTCAGATTTTATTAAAAATGTTTTAAGATTCAGATTGAAAATTTTGGATTGTGAATCAAATCAAATTGTTTGTGTCAGTGGTGGCTTAGTGGTGAAGGCAATGGGATACTGATCCAAAGGTCAGGGGCTCAGTCCCCAGTACCGTCACTGCTGGGCCCTTGAGCAAGGCCCTTAACCTTTATTGGCATAAAAATGTAAATGTTTTTTTATTTTAATTTTTTTAAGTCTTTCTCGATAACAGCGTCTGCTGAATGCTGTAAATGTAAATTGTGACCAGAGTTGGTCATTACGCCTCTGTTAACAAGTTAAAGGATTTGTAGCATTGTAGTGGTTTAATCTGTTACCTGTGAGGGCATTTCTTTTGCTGGTATGGTTCTTGTTTTTTTTCTGCAGTTCATCACAAGATCATTTGGAAACAGTGTATGTTGTTTACTCAGGCTGTATTTTTGATGACTAAAATTTGTTTGGAGATCAGAAACTTTCATTAAGTGTTATGAATAAAATGCAGGAAATCAGATACTCTCTCACAGCATTCCAGGCTTCAGTTTGAAGTCTTGTGGACGTGGGTAGCATTGTGTTGTAGTGTTTAGCACATCCGCCTTACAGCTAGAAGGCCCTGGGTTTGATTCCCAGGCTCGGGTGTTTCGGTGTGGAGTTTAAAAATTCTTCCCTTGCTTGTGTGGGTTTCCTCTGAGTGCTCCGGTTTTCTCCCACGGTCCAAAGGCATGCACGTTAGGCTAATAGGCAGTTCAAAATTGTATGGGTGTGTGTGGACGTCCCTCATACGCATTATAAGTGCTGCTCGACAAGGGGACATAAAGCTTGGTAAGGAGATGGCATCACCGCGTACTGTGTTGAAGATTTCTCATGTTCTTGACTCATGCACTTCTTATGCATGTTTATTTTACCTAATGCACAAATGTTTGTGTGTGTTGTTGCTCCTTGCAGGGTGGCTCACTCTTAGCTTCTCCATTACTGAAAGGTTTCCTGGCCGGCTATGTGGTGGCCAGACTACGCTTCTCGGCCATCATGGGGGTCGCTGTGGGAACACTGGTGGGCATCTATGCTGCACAGACCTATCAGGTGCCAAACATTGAGAAGACCATAAAAGACTACCTGAACTCCTTAAAGAATGGTCCCAGTAATTAACAAGGTGAAAGTGAGAAGGAAATAGGACGCAGCCTGGGTCACAAAAAAAAAAAAAAAAAACAACCAAGCCAAGCGGACTTGTGGTGTTCTTTAATATCGGGTATCTTTGTTTTTCTGGACAAACCACGCTAAGAGTCTGAATAGGAAATGAAAGCTGAGTCGAAGTGGCTGTGTCTTGTTTTTATTTTGCGCTCAGGGTTAGTTTTAGTTTATTAAAAACGCGTTGCTTATTTTCTGCTTGTCTGGGATTTTAATAGTTGTCGTTATCAGACTTCATGTAGGAAAATGATCATTATTAAGGATGTCGGTCCTAGTGAAACAGACCCCCCACGTTCCAAACTATGGCTCCGTGGTACTCGTTGGGTCTTTCTCTTAATCATCTCCGTCCTCATCTACGGCTCTCACGCCCCTCTTATCGCTCTCACTAAATCAGACGGCCGCGTTCCCTTCAGCCCGTCATCCTGCGTGGTTCTGATCGAACTCAGCAAGCTGCTGATCTCTCTGAGTGCTCTGTTTGCGTCAGGGGACGTCCACACCGTCAAGTCTTTTGCGTCCTGGCCTGCCGTGCTGCCGTACGCTCTCCCCGCTTTGCTTTACGCGTTTAACAACAACCTGGTGGTCTTCATGCAGGCCTATATGGATCCCAGTTCATTCCAGGTCCTCAGCAATCTGAAGATCGCGTCCACTGCTCTACTCTACACTTCGTGCCTGAGGAAGAGGCTGCGTCGTGCTCAGTGGATGGCCCTGGCGTTTCTCATGGTGGCCGGTGCAGTTCACAGCTACTCCAGCCTGAACTGGGAGATCCCAGATCAGGAAAATGCACGAGCCGGGCTTCACATCACGGCCTGGGGACTGCTGCTCGTGTCTCTTTACTGCTTCGTGTCAGGACTGGCTGCTGTCTACACCGAGAAAGTTTTAAAAAGCCAGCGGTTGCCTCTGAGCCTGCAGAATCTATTCCTGTATATATTCGGTGTAGGGATCAACCTGACCTCACATTTCTATAGCAGTGGAACCGAGCAGGCGTTTCTGGACGGATATTCTGCACTGGTGTGGGTCATCGTAGCCGGACAGGCGGCTAACGGCCTGCTGATGTCTGTAGTAATGAAACATGGAACTGGGATCACAAGACTCTTCATCATCTCCTCAGCCATGCTGGTGAACAGTGTGCTCTCCTGGGGGCTGTTGGGATTGCAGCTCACGCCTTTCTTTCTACTGCCAGTGCTGATGATCGCAGTGGCTGTGTTTCTCTATTACAAGTAAATGATCTGGAAAATGGGCTGCTAAGCTAAACTCTTTTAATTGGGGTCTTGATTTTTGCTAAGCTAAACATAATTGATTTTTAATTTTAGATTAGAATGTAATGGATACAATAGCTACACTGAATTGTTTAAATTCTCATTTATTTGAATGTGTTGAGTTTTAGTTTGTCGTATCTACTTTTTCGTATGTATGTGTGTGCAGTAAATAAGATTCAGACAATAACTCGTTATTTTTATGCTTTACTTTAATTCAAATGGTTCTGGCTCAAAGATGAATAAACTTTTGCAGTGTAATGTAGTGACATTATTTATTATTAAAATAAAACCATAGAGATTCCTAGGCTCATTTACAAAACGTTAAGATGAATAAACAGAAACGGAAGCCAGGGTAGAAAGTAACACATTGGGGGTTGGGGCTTTCGATGGAAAACCACTATATGGTAGAACACCGCTGTGGTACAGAGCATTTATCATGATATACACTGCATTCTTAACAAAGTGGTATTTTTGA
This sequence comes from Porochilus rendahli, assembly GCA_039654305.1. Lineage (NCBI taxonomy): Eukaryota > Metazoa > Chordata > Actinopteri > Siluriformes > Plotosidae > Porochilus > Porochilus rendahli. The sequence goes on along the minus strand of JBCNYG010000007.1, from coordinate 20,434,344 downwards.
TGATTCGTTTGATATTTTAACATCTTCAGCTCTCTCACGCCATCCAAATGTTGTTAAAGCTCAAACCTGAATTTTTAAGAAGGTTAAAGTCGGGTTTTGTTTTTCTTGAGAAAAAAATTGCAATATGTATTACATCATAAAATAAATTAAATTTATTGACCAGTGATGGCTGAAATGATTAGGATAGTTTTCCTAGGTCATGAAATGACAATTATCAGTTGTAATTTTTCACAAAAAAGGTAATTGGAGTGAATGAAGTTTCTTTTTTTTAGCATTATTCTATATTATTATTATTTTTTTAAAAAGTCTTAAACTCGAGAGATCTAACCACGATGGGAAAATATATAGAGAGCTTGGAGTGAATAATTGTTTTAGTACATACACTACAGAAACATATGAAGAGCGAACTAAAATGAGGTTTTCAGTGTTGATTTTTACATCTTTAACTGATTCCCCATCATTACCCATTTTTCCTGCTGGTTCAGGAATCAAACCAGCAACCTTTCAGTCCCAAATTTGCTTCTCTAACCAGTATGCTACGTATGCACCCTAGTACAGTGTATAATACATGGAAACAAAAAAAAAAGAAACAATTAATCAAGATTTCCATGGTTGAAATTAATTTTCATCCTACGGCATGTAGTAATTTTTTTTTCCAAATTTATTTAATTTGTTTCTGTTGTTTTTTTCTTTTTTCTTTTTTTTCCCCTCCCTTCCTCGGTTGTTTTTAAATGTGCTATACAAGTAAAGCTGACTCGACTTGACAGTGTGAAGCCCTACATGCAATGGTGTGTGTGTCCTTTACTTTATTTTTATGTTACTTTATCTATTGGTCTACATTTTTAAACAGAAGTTATACATTTATGAATTAGGTGTGCGCTGTGAAAAACAAATCATCTCTTTTAAACTAGATACCCTGTTTTGTTTGAGATGTAATTTATACTATGCTAAGTGCAAAATATGTAAAAATGCAGTGCAGAGTCTGGAAGTATTTATGACTTAAATTATGAAATAAATATGATACCTGTGTATACACGTGTATGTTTTATTTTACATAAAGCCTTATGTTTGTACTGTTCTATTACTTTATATTTATTTTTTTACAGGTGGGGGGTTTATTCTGCAGGTGTTTGTTTTGTTTTTTTTAACCATTTTGTGACTCTGAGTGACTTGTTTGCTCACGCAGCTTGGTTTTTATCAGATTTCATCTTCAGCTCAGCCAAAGCTATAGCAAGAGGAGAAAAAAGTAATTTGAGAAATGCATAACAGGTATAAGCATTTGTCACTAGGATAATGCCATCAAGGGTATGTATTTTATACCTTTACTTATGGGACTTAAAATATGTAGTAAAATATATTGCATTATGGACAAAACTACTTGTAGAGGAGCCTTTTATTGATAAAATCAAACTAAACTCTAAAATAAAATGTTTCTATTTATATTGCGGGGGAGCTTTATTCAACATCATTTTAACCCTCATGCCTCCGTTTAAGTCAATAAGGACAAAAATGTCCGCTTCCAAAAAACTGCATTAAAAACTTCATTTCGATTCGTATTTTTTTCTGCTTTTTTCTGCAATGGGACATTTTTGTCTGCCAGTGACTTAAGAGGGTAGTAAATTTTAAATCTGATGCTATAAAAAAACTAATAATGCCCCAAAGTAAATATTTTGGCTAATCTTTGACATATCCAAGACTGATAAAAAAAAAAAAAAAATCCCCCAGCCCCCAAACATTTGTTATATGAAAAATAGCACATTTTTTGTGCGGTATTTTTCCATAAAAATGTTAGCATCATGTAATCAAACTAGTATTTAAAGGGTTAAAATCCTGATAATTATTTTTTTATTATTATCAGGACTAAAGTAGATCAAAAGATTTGACTCAAAAAAGCAGAAACAAAATATGAATTTGTACTATTTTTATAGCAGTTTTTCGAAGAGGACATTTTTGTCCCTAATGACATAAGAGGGTAGTAAATTTTAAATCTGATGCTACATAAAAACTAATAATGCATCAAAGTCTATATTTAGGCTATTCTTTGACATATCCAAGACTGATTTTAAAAAAATCCCCCAGCTCCCCAAAATGTGTTATATGGAAAAATAAATGTTGTTTTTTTTTTCATAAAAAACAACAGTGACATCAAGCAATCAAACTGGCATTTAAGTTAAAATCCTCAAAATTACTGAATGTTTGGTATTTTTGAGCTAGGTGGAAGTTGTTTCAGAGATTTATACAGAAAAAAATATGAATCTGTTAAGTTTTTATAGCAGTTATTTTGGAAGTGGACATTTTTGTCCTTAATGATTTAAGAGGGTAGTAAATTTTTTTCATAGAGTTCCATTGATCTATTCTAAAAAATAAAATTTGATTTCCAAAATGTGTCAAGAGAGACCTCACAAAAAATTGTACCATATGCACTAACACAACCAAAATTATGGCCAAAAGAAGAGGAAAAATTGGCTCAAATGGACAAAAATGTCCATAGTGACGCATGAGGGTTAAAGATAACTTGAATTTAAAAAATGTGGTAAGTATGTGGTAAGGGTTAATAACAAATAGTGTGGCATGTTTCCTTATACATTTGCCAAAAGTTTCTTTTTTAAGTGAATGAAGGTAATAATTACCTTTGAGTAGCTGCGTGTTGTCAGTCTGAAGCTGCTGGTTTTGGGAGGACAGATACACGGCGTCCTGAATGGCTTCCAGGAGCAGATTCCTGTACCTGCTCTCTGATAGCCGCTTCTGCTCCTCCAGCACCTGACGAAACGTTCGAAACACCTGAATAAAAACAAGTTCGCTTTAAATTCAATTCAAACTTGGATGTGTTTAATTACAATCAATAATTCCGTCATTTCTGTCATCTCAGGCACTAAATATTTAAAATTGTTGTACCTTAAATTTATTTTATTCATTAAAATTACATATAATAATTCCTGTTATATAATCCATAAAACCCACTGACAACAAATAGAAATCCTGATGATGGTCAGGTGTTAACCTCTCAAATGTGCTTGCATTGTCCACAACAGTTATTTTTATGAGTTCTCAATTTTCTGTGTTATTGCCACAACACCCTGCTGATTTTATTATTCCCTTACATATTTTTCTAATTATTATTATTATATAATTTTTGAGAAGAAGGAATTAAATAATAGTAGTAATTATTATAATAATATAAAAAATAAATGAAAACTTTTATTTTGCCTTGCTGGTTAGATGCCTTGGTCAGATTTGACTGAATTTAACTTTTGTATTATGAGTGGGATTTATTATTTAATTAATTTATTTTATGATCCTCTGTGTGCATTAAAGAGTTTGCCCCATTGTAGTATGATTCATTTAAAACATTTAAAGTTGTACTTGACTTTTATTTTGTCAGTGAGAAGACTGTTTAGTTCTTAAAGTGTAATTAGTGTGATTTAGAGGTTAACTACATTATATAGTCGGTACCCTTACTGAAGGTAAAAAAGAGGTCCCCTTGAGGCTTTTACCCCAGTAATACAATACGTGTTTTGTATCCTTAAATTAACTTTTTAATTAAGCGTTTATAAGCGTCTACTGGATATATTGCTATATGTTATGGTTAGAGCAGTGGGATCAAACTCATTTTCACTGAGGGCTACTTAACTACATTCTGAGGTCGTCAAGGGCCGAATAATCACTCAACATCTATTCAAAAGGGAAACCATGAAATCTGAGAGGCTATATTATTTGTTTATGCATTTGTCCTCTTTTATTTGCTTTGCTTTTCTGACAATGCTCGACAGTGACCAGCGAGTCATGGATGGCTGGCTGTTGACTTGAAATAAATGTAATATTTGACACCTGTGAGAAAGAGAATGTACAGTACCGTCCTCCATCTTACCTTCAGACTCTCCTCTCTGAGAGCGTGCATTTCCTGCTGGTGGAATTTATACTGAGCCCCCAGGTCTTCCTCAGCCTGCTGGTTCTCTCTACGCAGGGCTTCAATCTGCAGCACCAGGATCTGCCGCTCTCTTCTTAGGTACATCACTTCATCCTCCAGACCCTCATCCGTACAGTTTAACCACACAGCAGTACAACAGGCAGGAGAAAATTTAGTCTATAAATGTTTTATAAAGCTTGGTTTTGCGATATTCTGAAACTCTCTGAAAATATAAAGTAAAGAAGTCTGTGTGAAGTGTAAATTGTCCTGCAGGTTAGCTTGTGCAGCGCACGAAGCCCTGAAATAAGAAGTGTTTCATGTGACTGAATGGGTTCCGAATAAATGTTAGGAATAAGCAGATTGGCTGTTCTGGTATAAACGTCTAAAAGAGCTCTGTAGCGTAAATATACACAAGCTATATCATATGGTAATAAACAATCTAATACTTGATTTATTGTATTTATTCACAGGAGTTGACTAAAAAGAAAACCTTTGAGAGAAGCGAAGGATTTTGGTGGAAAAATATGATAACAGGGTCTTTGTTTGATTTTTGGTTCAGCTGAACTTATTTGGGAGCTTGGAAGGATACATGGATTTTAGGGTTAATACTCCCACCTGTTCTTCCTGCATTTCGTGTTCCATCTTCAGCAGTTCCTCTCGTATTATTTTCTCATGATCTTCCTTCATCTTCCTCATCTGCTGCTGTAGTTTGACGTATTCATCTTGTGAACATGTCTCAGGCTGGTGCAAAGTCAGTAAGAAAATGACAGTTAGTCACATATTTAGGAATCTGTTGGTATTCATGTTGTATGTTCTATGCATTGTTTACATTTGGCCCTTCACCACTGCAAATGTGTTATCATTAGGTTTAGTAAAGTAAAGTTGTTAGGTTTTTTTATATTTTTATACCACTGAATTTTTTGATCTGACTGTTTCTATAATATTAACTTACACGTGAACATTTGTAGATGGAATGCTCCACATAATGTAACAATATAATCTACTCTTAATTTAAAAAAAAAGAAAGAAAAATACTAATTAGCGGTTATGCATGAGATCAGTGATATCCACCAAGCCTGAGGCACATAATTGTTTTAGTTTATATTACATGAAAACATAAGCAAAAATAAAAGTGCACTAAAATAGGATTCTTATGTTTGTTCTTTTCTCATTTTTTTTTAAATCATGACAGGCGCTGGTTTTGCACTGAGCACACAGCAGACAGGCAGTAAGAGCTGTGTAACAATGTCTATTTAAGCCTCTTAAAAGGTTTAAGTATATACTATTTAAAAGAAAACATTTAAGAAAACGAAAACATTTTAACGAAAACAAGATTTTCATAGTTTATTTTTATATATTTTAACCATTACATACAGTGATGTGCAGTGAAGATTATACACCACCACCTTTGTCTAAAAGGGATCCTAATAAAAATAAGTAAAAAATGACTTCTTTATACTTCTTTTGTTTGTGAAAAAGTATTAAACAATGCTGTTGTAGGTAATGAGAACCCAAAAACATTATTCCAACAAGTATATTGAAGTAAAAGTATGGCTAATGAACAAAAACACTGAAAATAGGTGTCACAATTTTTTTTTACTTTTGCATAGCATGAATGCACAGCAAACCATATTGAATGGTTTAGCGAGAGAAAAAAGAAAATGTGAACACTGCGCCTGAAAGGTTAAATGCTGTAATCGAAGTAAAGGGTGGCCAAACTAAATTGAGTTTTTCTCAAAAAACAGATTGTTATTGTTGTTTTTACTATATATTGTTGTTTTTTTACTTATTCTCATCAATATGATCCAGTGTTACATGAAATAAATACTTGAACAGTACTTGGTTTCTGATTTATCTAAATTTTGTTAAATGTACAATCATCACTGCATCACTGTGTATTGTTCTTTTTTTTTTTTTTCACTCACTAAACCATTCGTTATGGTTTGAAGTTCATTCATGCTATACAAAAGTGAAAAAAAAAATGCAACACTTTCCAAAAATTGGTATTTTCACAGTAATATCAATAATAATGTTACATTTATACAGCACCTTTTACAATCCCATGGTTGCTTAGTAACATGAAAAACTATATATTTTTTTTCTCAATAAACAGGAGAAGGGGATGACGGTGAGAGAATGGGCCCACTAATTGTAAAGTCTTACAATAAAATAATAAATTGATAAAGTAAATGTTTTTCGAACATACAAACATTTCCCACAGAAACAGAAGCCAAGGTAAAAAGTACCACATTGAATCGGGGTTTTGACAGAAAACCACACTGTAAAACACCGCTGTGGTACAGAGCATTTATGATCTATAACTGGCTTGTCATCACACCGCCAGTGTTTTTGGGTTAATTGAATGGAAAATAATAACGTTGCACAGTGTGACCCAAAAAACCCAGAACCCATAAACTTATTAATTACTCCTACAAAAATAAAGCCAAATTATTCTAATTTTTGTACACTTGAACTTCTGTCTGTGTATGATTATACCCAAAAGTTTCAGTAATCTAGGACACTTTGCACAAAAGTTATGTTCTCTCCAGAATATGTTCCAATTGTCCTCCTCGGTGTTGGAGACAGACTTGTGTGTAGA
>JBCNYG010000007.1:20230140-20241508 GCA_039654305.1 Porochilus rendahli | reverse complement strand
CTCTCTCTCTCTCTCTCACACACACACACACACACACACACACACACACACACACACACACACACACACACACACACCCCTCGTACAGGAGCTTAAATGTTTATCCATTCATCAGACTCTAAGTTGTTTGAATGCTGGTGTGTGCCAAATGCAGTAGTGCTCACGCAGAAGTGCTTAATGGAATTATGAGTCTGAATCAACCATCTGCCACACACACACACACACACACACACACACACACACACACGCACACATGCACAATCTTGTATTCCTATTTTTGTGGGGACATAATACTTTTCCCAGCCCCTTACCCTAGCTTTAAAGGAGATGGGTCATAAAATTAACAAAACATTCTGTTATTTCAATTGACACATTAAAGAAAAAAGACACTTCCAGTGTTTTTCTAAGACTTGATTGCTTACTGGATGTAACATGTCCACCTTGACACACACACAGTCAGTAATGTCTCAGAAAATCATATGCAGCTAAGAGAGAATCCAGAGCATTGATTTTATATTTATTATTCAGCTTTTATTTGTTGCTTGTGATTTATTGTGTGTGTGTGTGTGTGTGGCAGCCATGCAGAAAAAGCCGGTTGTGACAGAGGTTCGGACCCCCACTGACACATGGAGTGGTCTGGGTTTCTCCAAGTCGATGCCTGCTGAGGCGGTTAAGGAGCTACGCAGCGTGAGCCGCCGCTGTTACAGATCGTACCTCAATAATCAACAGGTACACACAGTCAGTAGGCCAGCAGAAGACATGAATTATTAACATCCACAATTCACAAGCAGTGAATAAAAAGATATTATGGAAACATATGCAAAGCATGAGACCCCTAGATGCACAGAACAACGACGGAGAGACTTCGAATGGCCTGCCTGCTCTAATGCTCTTACACGTAGATTGGTAACTAATGTACATTTTAATGGTCATACTCTAATGTTACAATCTTATTACATCATAGGTTTTTGTTTATTTTTATGTATACCCACGAAGGAAGACCACGCACAGCATATTTCCTTAAAGTTTCATCACCTTATTAACACCGAGTTCACTTCCTCGAGACGATCCTACATGCTCTGCATACACTTTTTCCCCAGCATTTACTGCAATTACAGAATGATGGATGTTTTTTTTTTTCAACTAAACACTATGGAATTATGAAGGAATAGTTTTACTGGTCAGTAGGACGTAATCGTCATGCCATCGTTTCATCTTCATAGCTTCATAACATTTACTTTCATCCAGTGTTGGGTTTATTTCTCACCGACATCTTCAACTGATGAGGGAAACACTGAACTACTTCATGAAGTCTTCTCCAGCACATCCCGAACATTTTCAATAGGGTTAAGGTCTGGACTCTGGGGTGCCAATACATATGTGAAAATGACTCCTCGTGCTCCCTGAACCACTCTTTTATTATTTGAGTCCCTGTTTTATATCCGTACAATCAGGGAAGAAGAAGTTTATTGACGTGATAACTTTCATTCAGTGCATTCTGGTTGAGCTGAGTTCATTTTATTGCCACATTAATGTTGCTGAGCCTTGACCTGACCAACAATACCATGGAGATTACACACTGAGGTCAAGGCTATTTGTGCTCCATGAAAATATTAGAGAGTGCGACTTTTTTATTTTTTATCAAAAAATACTGGGAGGTAAGATGTGATGGACTAGCATCCCATCCAAGAGGAGATCAACTCTGGTCTAATGAGCCTGCAGACTCAGGTGTGAAAGCCCAACAAGTCCAAGCCCATAATAGTATAATACAATGTATAATACTACCAAATTATGTTTGAAGGACGTTTGAAATTGTGAGGGTTCTTTGTACTCGGCAGATCCACAAATTGTGTGTATGTGTGTGTGTGTGTGTGTGTTCCTCTCATTGTAGTCATGGAGCTCTCACAGTAGCAAGGACAGAGTGTGTAATGGAAGCGATTCAGATAACTGGAGAGAGAGACGTGGCTCTGCATCATCATCATCATCATCATCATCACCTGTATCTTCCTGCTCTTCATCCTCCCCCACATCCTTCTCTTCATATAGTTCCTGTTTAGGACACACCAACACTAACAAAACATGTAAGTTTTTGGAAAAGAGAGGGTGACGGGGTGGGAGAGAAGGGGGTGGGGGGTACAGGGGAGAGCGGGGGGTGGGAGTGGAAGGGGGGATACAGGGGAGAGAGAGGGGGAGAGAGGGGGGAGAGAAAGAAAGAGGGGAAAGAGAGAGAGAGAGAGAGAGAGAGAGAGTTTGGCTTCATTATAGATCTGTTGAATATTCACTCCACCGATTCATCAATAGCAAAATTAACAAATTTCATCTTGTTCTACTTCGGTGGACATTCTGTTTTAAAGCGGGTTGATGGACATACTTCCTGCAGTAATGTGCCCAAGAAAAGAAATATAAAAAGAGAAGCACCTGAAAAAAATGCCCAAAAGCATATTCATGTTTTTTTTAAACAGTATTGTATTTTTAGCTCTTCATCGAACATGGTCAGTAATACTGGGTGAAAAACCGAAAGACAGCAATATCTGATCATATTAGTCATATTTAAATGCAAGTGTCTTCGTGTTCATGTGCAGGTCACAGTAGTAGAATTAACCCCAAATGTGAATTACGTTCCCCTTATCATCAGTATTAAACACTTTCTTTGGAGATTTTTGTCTCCAAATGTTATTAATAATAGGTTTGATTTATGCAGAGCCTTTCAAAATCCCAAGGATGTTTTAAATTCAGGGGAAAAAATGAAGGAGGCTAAACAGTAAAGTAGCAAGAGAAACCGGAACAGAAACATGGAACCATATTTATTTCAGACTTGAGTCATGGTACAATCACAAAGAAATGAAGGAAAGATGTTTTAGAATTTGGGGGCCATGACACAGAAGGATCTCAGGGTGATCCCTGGGTGGAAAAACTAGTGCTTGGGCCACAGCGGAATTATTATTATTATTATTATTATTATTATTATTATTATTATTATTCCTGTTGCTCGGAGATCTGGATGTTTAAGAGGCTCCGGAATGATTCACCAAACCAGAGCCAGACAACAGCCGTGAAACGCACGTCTTGAAAAAGAATTCGAGTGGGCGGTCCAGTGTTAGCTTTATTCAGGAAGCCATTGATTTCCAGCCTGACTCCTGTGTGCCGCAAATAGAAGAGGAATTCTTTACATCTTTAGATTTGCTATTTGTTTCTGTTTTGTCTGACGAGGGGTGGCACGGTGGTGTAGTGGTTAGCACATTCGCCTCACAGCAAGCCGGTCGGGGGTTAGATGCACACTCGGGTGTTTCCGTGTGGAATTTGGAATTAGGAAGTTCTCCCCGTGCTTGGGTGACTTTTCTCAGGGTACTCTGGTTTCCTCCCACAGTCCAAAGACATGTACATGAGGCTAATTGGCTACGGACCGAATTGTGTGTCAGGTGTGAGTGTAAATGGTTGTGTGCGTGTTGGCCCTGCGCTGGACTGGCGAGCTGTTCAGGGTGTACCCCGCCTTTGTCCCGGGTTGACTGAGGCTGCAGCCTCTTCATGACCATAGTAGGATTAAGTAGTACAACAAGCGAGTGAGTGAACTTGTAATGAAATCGTAATCCGGCATTCAGAAGTAAGGCACAGTTGAAGTTTAGTTAAGGTTCCGTAGTATGCCTTGATATTAAGAAAGCTGTAATTAAATCAAATGTCTTGCGCATCTCATTAACTTTACAGCTGATGGATTCATTAATGGCAGCAGCTACTACGAAGGTGTATCCAGACCAGTGATTGGTGGATCTCCCAGCCCTCCTCCTCAGCCAGTAGATGATTTGCTGGAGCTATTGATTCAGCTGGGCCTGGAAAAATATACCACCGTATTCAAAGAGCAGGAGGTACAGTACGTTCAGATAAACACACACTCTCGCGCACATCTGCCCCTGTGCAGCTGGTTCGGCCACTAAGTGTTTCTGATACGCTTTTACTATTAAACTCACAGTTTTAATAGAGAACATGCATTCTGTTCATGAAGGGGTTTAGATCTCCCAGTGCAGCTTTTTTCCTGCTGTTCTGTCCTGCCTTGTTTTTTTCTGACTGTCACAATTGATTACTTTATTCTTCTTTGGCACAGGACAGGTCAGCCATGATTCCACTTTTTATTCTCAGCTCCAGCTGTTACACTCTGCATCAGTACTGTTCCTCAGTTGTCTCAGCCAGTCAAGTTCAGCCACCTTGAAGCAGCTTCTCCATCAAACATAGCACAGTTTCCTCCAGGATCAGTAAAGTATTCTGATTCTGATTCTGATCAGTATGCTAAAATTGTTTGGTTTCTTGCTACTTCAGAGACCAAGTAAACCTCACCCTTTTGGAATTATTGGCAAAATGAAATGCATAAAAAATGTAATAAGACATAATTTTCCTGAAGCCTATCTCAGCCATCTCTGAGCAAAGGCGGTGTACCTTCTGGAAAGCTCACCAGTCCACCAGAGGGCCAACACACATGCAATAATTCACACCAATCTTTGGACTGTGGGAAGAAACTGGAGTACCAGAAGGAAACCCACACATGCACAGGGTGAACATAGAAACTCCACACAGACACGCCTGACGCTCGATCCCAGGTCCTTCATGCAGTGAGGCAGATGTGGCAACCGGTAGAATAAGCTGATGCAGTACAGAACATTTGACAGTTTCTCTTCCTGTGTTACTCTGTCTTGCTTTTTCCCCCCCTCTGTCAGATTGATTATCAAACATTCCTGACTCTTTCTGAAGAGGATCTGAAGGAAGTGGGTGTGTCCACATTTGGGGCCAGGAGGAAGATGCTAATGGCTATTTTTGGTGAGAAATTGGCAGAGCTGCCTTGAGTTTTTAAAGCTCACTCAGTAGGATCTGTGTAGCCTGGCGAAAACAAAGACACTCATTATTAGCTTTAATAAATACCCATTGCAAAATGCAGATATGTTTTATTGAAACGAATCGCATGGCATATTTAATACTTTCCTTGTTATATCCATGTACCTGTCTGATTTTAAATTGCAAATGGAAATGTAGGAAACGTATTTCCTGGCCTGTGGTGACCTGAACCATAATCTAACTGCAGTTTTTACTTTCATATTTCTTCATTTTGTGGCACTATTCGCTTAACGATTGGAAGCCCATTTCCATCCAGTGCTGAAAAATTGCTAGGTAGAGCATCTCAATTTGTACACAGCGTTTCCGTTATTGCTGTGTTTGGGGCCTTGCGGAATATTTTTACCTTAGCATTCCAACTGAGCTTTCTTGGTCTTCTGTTCTTTTTAATAGGAACATATCAGACAAAAGTCCCCTCCACCTCCAGCAGCTAGCTGAAAAAATGTAACCTATGATTTTCCTTTATGATGCTGATACAAGAAAATAACGGTGGAAATAAAAATTTAGGAAAAAGCAACATAAAGTGGGATATCCCTTACAAAAATGTGTGTATTTATCTTTTGCACACATGTACTTTCATTTTGCAGATGTGCAGGTTTTTTTCTTCTTCACTGATTATGACATTCATTCATTTTCTAAACCGCGTAATCGTAATTATGGTCACAAGGAGGCCGACTCCCATCTCAGCCTACTCTTTTTAAATGACACAACAAACAATGAGAGACATGCCTGGCCTTTTGATAACTTAGATGCACTGAGGGGCAGAAATGACAACTAGGTGGGGCTTGAACCCCCGACCTTTGGATCACCGAGCCACCACTGCCACGATAACATTTAGCATTATCCATATAAGGTCACACATTCATTCATTCATCATTTTCTGAACCGCTTATTCCTAATTTGGGTCGCGGGGAGGCTGGCGCCCATCTAAGCCGACTCTGTGCGAGGGCAGAGTACACCCTGGACAGCTTGCCAGGCCATCGCAGGGCAAGGTCACACATTTTTACCTAAATTCAGATTTTATGAAATGACAGGCGAAAAGCACTTTTCTTTTTGGAAGGAATGGATTGGTTTCCTCCTCTCCCAATATTTTAGGCATTTCTCATATCTGCATATGCTGTTTTTTTTTTTTTTGTCACCAGATCTGAATAAAAGTAAGATGAAGATTCATGACCCTCCTGCAGTCAAGCCTGGCTATCTAGAGGGCGGAGCTAGCGGCCGCCTTCCACGAATCATGGACGAGGACATAGCTGCTAAGAGTAATCGCTGGTGAAATGGGACTGGCAGTAAACTGGGCTGTCTTCTCTACACTACAGTGAGGTCGAGGCTATACGTCTTGTCTAACGATGTGCCTCAATGACCAATAAATGAGAATTGAAATAAGGACTGGCTATTAAGAGTAATCACAGACGGGCAGCAGAGTGGACAGATGTGATATTACTCTCAGAGGACACGTGAGAAAATAACTGACCTTGACTGTGGTTTGACTCTCCTACTACTGCCAACATTTATTATGCAAAAACTTTTCACTTTTTTCCCTCTTTCTTTTTTTCTTCATCTCTTGTTTTTCTGCCTCATCATTTATTTCTCTCTTTGTAATTATTTCTGTGCAGTACCATGATGCACTGCGCAAATATAAGAATGTATTGTGAACATTATTAAACATTTGAAATCAATTGTACCCTTCACTGAAGGAAAGAAAATATACGACTTCATGCTCATGCTTGCCTAAACAGTGCTGATTCTGGGTCAGTATCACATCCTTTTATCACAGTGTGAGATACACACATTCAATTTGTTACCCACAATGAACAAGTAAAACTGTGGCTTGTGATGAGATGCGAGAAAAAACAGGCAGAAATACGAACTGTAATTTCCTGATTGAAATAAACGTACACGTCCAATTTATTATCATCCACAATGTAAAAACTAGTTTGTGGTGGGCCCAAGAATGTCTAGTTTCATTGATGAACAGACAAACTATCCTTAATCTACAGCAGATGAGCTACAATTAATAAACCCTAATAGTAATAGATTTCCGGAATAAAAATGGGTATAAGTTACAAGGCAGACAACATCAACAGCAATATATATGAGGTTCTAGTAATTATATTATATACTAATATTGGGTAGTAGTACTACATTCTATGTGGGTATCAAAAGTAAAATAAATAAATGTATAACACGGTAAATACTACTTCTCATTTTGAGTGTTGAAGTTGAAATAAAGGACAACTCCAGTGTTTTTAACCTGGGCCTTATTTTCGTCTAAAGAAGAAAAAAAAAGATTAAAATCAAAAATTCAAATGGATAAGTAGACAACAAGATAACTGAATCTAATGGTTCCATTTTAGGGTGCCAAAATTATTAAGGTAAGAAGAAACTAATTCTCTTAAAATCAATAGACTGGGATTTCTCAGATGGTTAGGGAGTACTCAGGTCTCCGTGAGAGCAGCTGTGGGGTGGAGCTGTGCCCTAATTGTTAGAGAAGCAGGTCTGGGACCTAAAGGGCACTGGTTCGATTACAGAACCAGCAGAAAAAATGAAGTAAACTGCACCTTCCCTTTCTTCACTATCATGGCTGAAGTGCCCTTGAGCAAAGCCCAACTGCTCTCTGGGTGCCCACTTTGGATGAGTTTAATGCAGAGGCAAAAATTTCCCTTGTGGGATTATTACATTATATAAAAATAAATAAATTAATAAAGAAATGGTTTGTTCATACCTCATATTGAAAGTGTAGTGTTCTTCATCTTGGGGACATGTTGAAGAACCCTAAATGCTTCTGGATGAAAACTCTATTGTTGTTTTTCTCATAAAGTATGAGCCTCTTCAGCTTCAGTCAAACCCAATTTCTATTTGCAATTTTCTGCTCATCCACTAGGGTGCACCACAACACCACCTGCTTATTCCCTCTCTTCATGGAGTGCCCTTCTTCATTTGTGACATTACACACAATAGCATCTGAAAACCATTTTCACAGAAAAGCTAATGATGCAAATAATGATACTGTGTTAAAAAAATTCTCTTGTTAGTAATGTTGATTTAGCACAACCTATTGTTCAACAAATAAATGTTTGATGAATGAAATATTACACAAAATGAATCAGAGTGGTAAAATAGAAATGCGTGCATCAGGCAAAGAAGTGGTAGAAGAAGATGAAGAAGAAGAAAGAAAGAAAGCTTTTAAAACGAACGCTTGGGCTTTGTCTCCCAATAGGACAAGCTTTCATTTTTCTCCCAGTTCCTTTTCTGCCTGCCTTCTTCAGAGAATGACGGGTTTGGTGGACTGTAGCTTATGATTCATCAGACCAATTATGTTTGAGTCAGGCTGATTATATGTAAGTCTATACGCAACCCAAGAAAGTCGAAATGATATGATGTAGAATGACATGAGAGCAGGCTTAAGAGTTCAAACTGCCTCCAGCTTCACATATCAAGCAAGTAATTATCATATATGGTTGTTGCTTAGTGATGGCATTGTGGTGCAGTGGCTAGCACGGTCACCTCACACCAAGAACCTTGGTCAACTTAAGCTTTTCTGGGTGTAAGATGCATGTTCTTCCTGTGCCTGCGTGGATTTCTTCAGCGTTATTCCCACAGTCCCAAGAAATGCATCTTTTAATTAGGTCAACTGTCTACTTGGAATTGTCCATAAGTGTAAACGTGAGTATGAGTGGTTATTTCTGTTATCTTAATCATAATCCATACATTAATTAGAGATTCAGTCATATTAAATGGGGAATATTGTTGATTAATGGGGAACTACACATCAAATCTTGTTATATTTTTACAATGAATAATTGAAATTGGTACAACCCACTGACAACGATTAACATCCTATCCATAACTAGAGGGGCACTGTACCTTTACCAGGCTCAAATGGATAATGATGACAAGTGCATTGATTAAGCTCAAAAATCTAGGTAAGATTGCAGGTTTCTTTATATTAGGCAGAATTATAATAATATGCCCCACCCAAGTGAGTGTCTAATGAATATTCATTCACACATTATTTTCATTTATTGACCATGCCTATGCAAATTCACTTATGATTTTATTATACAGTCTGACAGATAATGAACTGCGGATACTTCAGTAAAAATATGGAAAATATTATCTGGACAAAATCTTGATATATAGTGATTTGCATTAATTTTCAAGGTCATGGTCAGACCTTGACAATAACTCTTTTCTACACTTACATCCTGAAACTCTTCATGCCTGGTGTGAATTAGAGCTAAATCCTAAAGAGCTATTTTTTTTTTTTAAATGTTGAAGTGCCACTTGGGGCTCATTTGCCCTTTCAGTGGTGGAGGTTTTTGAGTCTGAAGTGAATTCAGAAAATACTGAATTGTACTGTAAAGAAATAAAGAAGGGGTTCAAAAAAGAAATAATCGAGGGGAAATTTTCAAATAAGCTCTAGAAACCTCTCAGCGTGTCTCTTACTGTTAGGAAATAGGCTCAGTAAAGTTTGTTAAATACTGCAGCCACTCTTCAGTGCAAAACTGGGGTAACATTTTCAGCGTTCTTAAAATCATCTTCAGCCACAGAGACCCAGTGGGACTTGCTATCCCAGTTCTTCAACCTTCACTCACACTCTATTTTCACTCTATTGCATCTGTCATATCAAACCTGAGGCTGGAATTTTTTCAGAATTAATGATAAGCTCATCCACGGCTCTTTCTGGTCTCTTTCTATGCATCAGTGAGTGCCATCAGGTGCAGATAACTTTTTGAAATACATTATTACAGTCCTGTTTATTACCAACAGTGCAGAGATGAATTATGTCAGGCCTAATGGACCAGAGACTCGCAGATTAGTGAGTTTCTCATCTAATTAGCAACCAAAAAACACAATTCATGTCAAAATCCTACAGAGGTTTTAAACAGAATTGTCTTTCTGACGCACTTGATATTGTGGTACTGACCATCTTGTGCGCGTTATAATTGTTCTATCTTTGCTCTCTGCCAGTGTTGTGACATGTCTCTCCAGGGCTGTGTGTGTGTGTGTGTGTGTGTGTGTGTGTAATGCTGAAACAAAAGCTCCTGCAGTAAAAAGCTTTATCGGATCCAACACACCAGCATATGCAGTATGGTTCACATCATTAGCTCATGACTCCACATAGCAGGTGAATGTGCTTTATTTGATACATAAATACACATAAAACAAAAATCACCGTAGGCTCAGATTCTTTGCCTGAAATCATTATTCACTATTTACTATGCAGACTATTGTGTACTGGGAAGCAGCAAAGAGAAATCAATAACAGATGGAGTCTTTGAGGAGATAGAGGGAGATGAACACAAGTAGAAGCCACTTATTAACAATCCAAATCAGCAGACGAGCTTGTGGTCCAAAGCAGCCAGATGTTGACTGTCAGGCAAACTGAGTAATACCGGGCGATCGAAATGAAAATGAACAGCAGCAGTAAAAAGCCAATTTGCAGGGGTAACAAAACATTGGAGGCTCTTAAGCAGCGCAGCACGAGAGTGTTTGCTCTGTCATCGATAGACCACAAGTTCAAATCCAATCACGGCTGGGGGCCAAAGGAGCTGAATTGGCTGTGCTCTCTGTATGAGAGGGATGCCACGTGGTTTCTACCCTGTCAATCACAGTGACATTAGTTAATTATGGACATCTGTGAGCTTGAGCAAAGAAGTAGTTATGGTGCATAGTGACACATGATGCAGATAGTAAAGATGCAGTTGGCTGGCTTTCCAAGCCACAGAGGAAGTGCATGTTAGCATTCACTCTTCCTGGTTGGTAGGTGACACTCAATAGAGGAGAAATAGCTTTTATGTGGAAATTAACTAAACTATACAAACTGGAAATTGAAGGGGCAGGGTGTAAATACAAGGGAGTGTAAGAGGATTAGCAGGAATGTGAATGCAACTGGCAGGTAAGTGAGACCAAGATAATAAGTGGAGTGTATTGTGGATTAGTGGTTGATTTGAACACATATCATTATGATCTGTCATGAACAAAACAATCCAAATAATGGCCTCTTAGCACTGCTCCTGGAGTACCCCATGTCCTGTACATGTCCGTGTTTTGCATGCTCTAACACACCCTTTTAACTCAGAAAAAAGCAGATAAATACCTGAACTCAAATTTGCATACAAAACAGCAGTTTATGTCCGAATTATAATAGAAGTAAAAACAGATTATAGACATATTTGAAAAATTCTGTGCAAAAGTACTGACTGGCAAGTTCTTCTTGGCTCTGGTCTAAAATGTAAATTTAAAGACTTTAGCTGTGGAGAATCAGCATGCATGGGTTATACTTAAAGCTTAAGGTGCACTATCAATAATAATATAGTAAACTCTTCAGGGCAGTAACCATTCATTCATTCATTCATTCATTCATTCATTCATTTCCAAACCGCTTATTCCTAAATAGGGGCACAGGGAGGCTAGCGTCCATCTCAGCCGACTCTGGGCGAGGGCGGGGTACACCCTGGACAGCTCGCCAGGCCATCGCAGGGCCATCAGT
>JBCNYG010000007.1:19775088-19791697 GCA_039654305.1 Porochilus rendahli | reverse complement strand
TGTGTGTGTGTGTGTGTGTGTGTGTGTGTGTGTGTGTGTGAGAGAGAGAGAGAGAGATAGAGAGAGAGAGAGAGAGAGAGAGAGATTTCACCTGTAGGTCATTAGTCGGTCATAATACTGTTTAATAATAGCCAGGCCAGGGCAAAATTTTCCACGAACCCTGATGTGCTTGGCATCACACCAATACTTATATAGCAGAATACACTCACACACACACAAACACCAAGGTCATAACCTTGACTCACAACACACAAAGCTTTACCAAACTGCATCCACAGAAGCTCATCCAGGTGCTATAATGTAAGATTTGAAAAACATGAATACAACACATTAAACATCATCAAACTGACACGTCACACAACACAACATGTCAGAAATCATCCTCACACAGTCCAACATGTTGCTCGTGTCTGATTGTCCCCAAACATCACACATGCACAACGCACGTACATACAGACACACAGACAAACACACACATCTGAAAGACAAGATACCCACTCATCATGTTGTCATGGTAACCAAAGGTGACAGACATGTGGACGGATAGCCTCTACCTCTGCTACACTCACATCACCAGAGAGCATGGCATTGTGGGCACTGTCAATAAAAAAGGGTCACAATTTTTACACAAAGTTTGGGCAGAAGGTTTAACTTACTGGATGAAACTTTGTGTAGTAATTGGGAAAATATAATTTTCTTCTCTGAAACTCTTAATGTTGAAATGTTCCTGTTTTTATTTGCAGTTGTGTTTTCTCCAGAGGAGCAAGGACAATAAAAGGTGTGCTGTAAATGGCTTGTATGGCTGTAGGCTTTACTGTGTATTAGCTTGAAAACACCTCAATGTTCTTAAGAGAGAAAATAAAAGCCACAGTGATGGAGGGATGTTATAATGGAGTATCATCTCTAGTACAAGAGTACACAGGTTTCACAAGACGAAGGTCTTCACTCTGTGAGTAGTGACTGAGCTGATTTTTCACTCCTTTATTACAGTTTTTCTGTTGTTGCTAACCAAACTTTTTGAAGAGCCTATCTCAGGCAACTCTGAGCACAAGCAAGGTACACCTTGACGGCATTTTGGAGCAGATAGATTAGAGAAATGTGCATATCTTTGGACTGTGGGAATAAATTAGAATACCAGAATGAAACCTAAACAAGCACACGGAGAGCATGCAAACTTCACCCAGAAATGCCCCTTCCAAGTCGGGAGTCAATTCTTGAACCTTCTTGTTGTGAGGCGGACAAGCTAACCACTACGCCACCACTCACTCACTCACTCACTCACTCACTCACTCACTCACTCACTCACTTACTCACTTACTCACTCACTCACCGAGCCGATTAATCCTACTAGGGCCGCAAGGAGACTGGAGTCTATCTCAGCTGAGACTGGGTAAAGACAGGGTACACCCTGAACTTGTTGGCCAGGGCTAACACACACACACATCCACACTCACAGTCATACCTAGGGGCAATTTTTAACAGCCAATTAGCCTGTGCATGTATTTGGACAATGGGGGAGCCTGACATACCCAAAGGCATGCAAACTCCAAACAAAAACACCCGAGCCAGAGACTTGAATGCAGACATGCTAACCACTATGCTGCTGCGCTAGTGCAATTGTGTGGCCCACATGCTTCCATAGTTACATATATCTGTATTTTTTTCTTAACTGTTGACAATTGCCTCAGTATAACTTTCTGATTAATAGGAGACATACATATGAAGCATAAAAAAATTTACAAATTATTACAAATTCATATTAAATTTTCACATTTCTCATGAAACGTACGGGGCCATAGAACTTAATCTTCATATTCTTTATCCAAACGTCTTCACTAAAGAGCAATGTTTCATTATTATATTTATTTGTGTGTGTGTGTGTGTGTCTCCTTTTTAAAGGTTAATTGGGGTAGAAGTTATAGAGTTATATAAGATATACTTGAACTGTGGAGTGTTTGTCTCTTACATTCAATTATGTAATATCTTAGTGTTTATGAAGAAAAAATAAATGTATGTGTGTATGTGTGTGTGTGCTTGTGGGTGTGTGTGTGTGTGAGGGTTCAGGAGTGAGCAGAATTTGCAATTAGCATGAACTCCTGTGCAATGTGTTGGTACAAATGGCTGATGAGCCGAACACTTGTCCCAGGATGCAGTGTGTAACAGTCTATAAGCAATCTTGAAAATGTGTAATTAAATTTATTTATAATTAAATGTCATCAGAAAGCATGTTTTCATCAGAAGCATCATCTGGCATATCAGTAGAAACTCATGTCTGCTCAGAAGCCGTGTAAATTTGATTTAAGCAGCCATGATCTGCAGTCTGATCATCATCTATACAAAAATAGCGCGAGCAGCAGGGAAAGCAGCCTGAGTTCCAGTGTCGTCTGGCAAAGTTTGCATGCAACATTCTCTCAGTTTTCACTAAGATGAAAGTATTGGCACACGTCGCTTGGGTTGCTTGCAACAACAGCAGGTCAACAAGCTTGTTTCATCTCAATATTTCACCCTCAGAGGTAGACAAGCAACACAGGCATGACATTCGTTCACACCATTCCATGATGAAAAAGAATTGTGAATAAGTGGCACTTAGTTATTGGATTATGTGGTTTCATAACAAGGGCTCCTTTATTCAACTACTTATGACCATCGTTAGTCTAAAGACACACACGTTCACACGCGCACACACACGGTTCATTTCATGGTGTGTGTCTGCCAATCTGGTTCGGTAGGGTTCCACATCTTCTCATCACCTTTTCTTATTTACTCCTCAAACTCTCTCTTACAGACACCCATACACACAGGCCCCCTCCCTCAGCAGGCCCTCACACCACCACGCAGCATGGTTATTTTCATCCATGTTCATGGGAGAACTCGGACTCAAGAGCACCGCTAACTAAGGGAAACTAAAAACAGAAGTGCATAAACATCCAGTCTCTCACTCACACACATACACATACTCCTGATGTCAGGAAATGTCACCTTGCACCACCGTTAAGAGGATTTTTCCCCTTTTCCTGCCTGTGTGTGTGTGTGTGTGTGTGTTAAAGACATGATATGTGTGACAGACTGCAGCAAAGAGGGAACAGAGATTTAATTTCATGTATCTGAGTTCTTGTACCAATCCATTCGTTTACTCATTTCAGTAAGTGCTTTATTCTGGAGAATCTAAAACTTGTCCTTCCTCATATATACCGATCCCAAGGTTAACACCACTCCTGTCACTCCAGGATACAGATACACATTTATACCTGAGCCAACTTCGAAAAGCCAAAGTACTGCCATGTTAATGGTATGTTGGAGGAAAACCAGAGACCGAGAAGAAACCCACAGTGACAGAGAAAACATGCACAGAAACTCCATACAGACCACAACAAAAGACAGTCACCTAAGTAACCCTGGAGCTATGCAGCCTGACATGCTTCTATGATAGCCAATCACATGGATGGATGGATGGATGGATGGATGGATGGATTGTTTGGGGATAAATGGATTCATGACAAGATGAATGCATAGACGGATGAATTATGGATAGATGGTAGATGGATTGTTTGATAGATTATTTAATAAGTGGGTTAGTTAATGATGGCTTAATGGACGGATTTATAGATGGATGGATTTATGAACAAATGGTTGAATCAATGGATGGTCAGGTTAATTCATAGTGGATGGATCAATGGATTGATAGTTTTAGCTTTTTAGATTATATGATAATTGTAGGCGACAAGGTGGCGTAGTGGTTAGCACGTCCGCCTCACAGCAAGAAGGTCCTGGGTGCGAGTACCAGTTCGGGCGTTTCTGTGTGGAGTTTGCATGTTCTCCCCGTGCTTGCGTGGGTTTCCTCCGGGGTTTCCTCCCACAGTCCAAAAACATGCACAGTAGGCCAATTGGCTGTTCCAAATCACCCCTATGTGTGAGTGTGAGTGCGAATGGTTGTGTGACTGATGGCCCTGCGATGGCCTGGCGAGCTGTCCAAGGTGTACAACGCCCTCGCCCAGAGTCGGCTGAGATGGGTGCCCCCCAGACAGCACCCACCACAGCACCCACCCCGATGCTACGGCCACACAGCCCGGAAACAAGGGCACCTCCGACCCTGCTTCCCCAAAACTCCCACACTCACACATCCATTTTTCATACACCCCTCCCACCATGCCCTGCGGGGGATGGCACTGGCAGACCAGAGAACAACGAGCCCTAAATCCGGTTGTTTTAAGAAAAAAAAAATAAAAAAGTTTCTACAAGAAGGATAAGAGCAAGCTTTTTACTGGTCAGTTACAATATAATTACCAAATCACAGCTTTTATAGGAATGTATAATTTTTTCTTTTTCTTACATTAATCTAATTTGTATCAGCCAAAACGATACACTTTTTTACGCTGGGGCTATGCTGTACAAGGGTTGGCTGAATAGCTAATAGGCTGGCCATTATCCAGTGGTCAAATTTGACCAAATGTGATTTATTTTTCAACATAATCTCCCCTGCGGTCTACACAATTCTTCCATCAGTGTTGCAGTGCTTGGATCCCCTTGGTACAAAATGTTCTGGCATTTTTCCTTCTTAGTCAGCCTTTAAACTTTTCAGCCCACCCTCATACTGTATGTAGTACATGTATCTATGTGATTTTTAACTAATGCAGGAGAACCAGACAAAGCATAAGCTTATATGTTTGGTATTGGGTGTTTGGTAATATATTGTATAAAGAAATAAAGTACAACATATTTCTGTAAAGCAGGAAGGATGGTGGCCTCAGTCTTAACACCTTGCACAACATATCAGCTAAATTAAATAAAATTATATGAGGAAAACTATGAGAAATGCCAAAGTGGCAACAGTTGGAAGATGTACTATATTAACAATGGTGATGGACTGCTAGACAAGTGGTACAGAGTTAAATCAAGCCCTGTAAGTTGCGGGGTGGGGTCACAGTGAATTGAACATCCTGGATGATCAGAGCCAGATGTTAGGAATCTGGAGGCCAGGTCAAAGCTTTGAACCGTTCAAAATTCCTGAACAATTTCTGCAGTGTGGCAGGGTGCATTATCCTGCTGAAAGAGGCCGCTGCCATTAGGGAAGAATGCTATCATTAGGGAGTGCACTTGGTCTGCAACAACGTGCTGATAGGTGGCGTGTCGGAATGTGCAGAGAACCTGGTATTTATATTTATATCTGCATCTGTTGAGGCAGCAAAATTTGTATTGCATTCGAAATAAAAGTGGAAAAAGGCATAAAAGTTTTGTTTCATTTAAATTTTTTGTTTATTTATTTATTTTTATTACACCCATTTTAGGATATAAAAGTGTTAATTGGGTGACACAGTCACTATAGCGGCTAGACCTGTGCCCAGCAAGGACATTTCTGTGTGAAGTTTGCATGTTCTCCCTGTACTTCTATGGGTTTCCTCTGGGCGCAATCATGATTCCTCAATCATCCACTTTGCTTGGCTCATTCCCAAAATTTTGGGGATATTGTGTGTCAGGGAGCTGCTGCTAATATGTGGAGACTCTCAAACATCTGGAAGAGGTATGATGGGTTTTTAAAATAAATAATTAATTAAATATTTATTAAAAACTCACTATTCGTGTTTTGACGGATACCATATTTGGATTTAGCTCCATCCCTTGGCAGACATCCACATAAATGCCAAAACCCAAGGCTTCCTGGCAAAGCATTGGATATCATCTCTTCCCCAGGTAAGCAACCATCATCAGACCATCATCAGCCCAGGCCCATGCATTCAAATTTTAAGTTGACTGAATTTAATAACCCTCCAGTGGAGTGACAAGCTTTTCATGTGAGTTGAGTTGAGTGGAACTTGTCTTCTCAAGTGCAGTTAAGCTTAAAACCTTTATTGCATCCCAGACACTAACTCTGTATCACCCACCTAAACATTCTTGCAGACCAAGTACACAGCTTTGTGGTAATGATAGTACCTAATGACAGTGTGTGGAAATTCCACATATATTAAATGCTTAATGCACTGAGAGTTATTTTTCCCATTTGTGGGATGTTATCATGTGTCTTGCACACTGCATAAAAAGTGGTCTAATTCTAAATATTAAACACATTTCTCACTGTTACCTCCAGCAGTTTGCAAAATAATATGTAATCATGTAATACTTAATGAAAGAGCACAAACTGAGTGTCTTCCTGTAGAGTTTGATTTAGTTGAACATTCATCTACAGGATTATCAGGCCCCTTAGCAGCAGGTGAATATGAATATAAACAGAATAACTTTGCATGATACTAGATCTTTAGAACTGTTTTTCACTGTGCAATCACTCACTCACTCACTCACTCACTATCATGGTCACACTGAGGCTGGGTCCATTCCAGCCAACACTTAGCAAAGACGTTGTACATCCTGAATAGCTTGCCAGAGCATCGCAGGGCCAACATACACACACAAACTATTCACACTCACACCAACTAGGGGCAATTTGGCCAATTAGCTTAAGATGCATATCTTTGGACTGTGGAAGGAAACCGGAGAACCCAGAGGAAGCCCACACTAGCACAAAGAGAGCATGCAAACTCCACAGAGAGCTCAGGACTAGAACCCAGGACCTTCTGTATGTGCTAACCACTTCACCACTGTGCTGCCCAAAGATAACACAATAAAAAACTGTGCGTTGCTTATCATAAAAGATTTAGTATATTTCCATCTTTGTGGTTTATAGTTTCGTGGTCCTGGAGGCAGAAAAAGCACTCTATTTTTTATTGCATTTAAAAATGAAGCCTTGTCGGTGGAACACTGATTTTATTTTGGTTCCATAGCTGGGGATCTCTCAAAATTCAGTGTTCATTCCTTCTTATTGCCATTGACTGATGGAGCTTGTACATAATATGGCTAGAAGGGATACAAGACATATTTGTGTGAATATTGCTTGCTTAGCAACTTAGTGTGTAGCAACACAGGCATGTACATGTATGGGAAGTGTCCCTGCACAGTAGATGTTTAAAAAAGTATGATTTAGGTGTGCAAATACAATTAAAACAACTAGACAATTACTAGACACAACTAGCCTCCTCAAATCCTTTTTCCTGAGTAAGAACGTCAAAAAAGTCCTTATGAGCAACATGTATTTTCCTGTCCGCCCATAGGTACGTGTAACCGTGGGAACCCTGTGGTAATATTGGGTTTCCATTAAAAAAATCTTATCTCAATAGGGTAACACTTTTAGACATCAAAACTTTGGGGAGGGGGTAGTCATAACATGATGGTTGCATGAAATTACATCGTTGATGCAGTCATCAAAAGGAGTGAAAATACTGTGCTATTGTGCAAGGCAATTTTATGCTACATGATATCATGCCACGTCATGTATCAGAAGAAAAAGCTCCTCTTTTAGACAGTGCCTAAAGTTTATATTAGGATAGCTATTTAATCTATTTATAAGTTTAATCTATTAATTTAATACATATTAATCTATATGACTCGCTTAACCCAAATCAAATTGATACAAGGTTGAAGACTGATTGTTGCCAACCCTGGTAAATCTAAATGCCCCTGAAATACTTTTTCAGTGATATGAATTTCCCTAAAAGGTCCCCGGACAGATTGCTAACTCATTGTATGGCCAATATAGAAACAATTCACCCTCACATTTATACCTAGGGGCAATTGAGAATATAAAATTAGCCTCATCTGCATGTCTTGGAACTATGGGAGGAAACCAGAGCACAGACAGGAAACCCATACAAACACATGGAAAATATGCAAACTGTACACAAGAGTACACTCGTGGGGCACAGGGCTCGATCCCAGGACCTTCTTGCTGTGGAGTGTAAGTGTCTGGTTATCTATCTATTTATCTATCTCTTATATTCATCTATTTAATATTTACTTTTTTATTTATAGATTTTTTTTGTGAATTCATGGAAGTCATTTGTTCACAGGAAATAGACTGAAATAATCAACATGTCTAAAGCCAGAATAAAGACAAACAGTAACAGCTGCAGCCTGTAGCACCTTCAAGTCCATTTTGTATTACCGTCTCCTAGAGAAAAAATTAAAGAATGTGCTGTTTTTTGTATTAGTTTGTGTAATAGATTTGTCTCACTAGTTTGCTATAAGCAAGTTATGGATAGAGTAAAGTTTGATCCATAGTCACTGGGGTGTTTCCTGTCATTAAAAATTGTTTAAAATCTTTGTGACAAAAGGATTTTGGTGAAGCAGGCATTCATCTCATTCTTTAAATGCGTAGGAGGATAAAAGTCTCTTTGCAGCACTCTACCATTTCTCAGCCACATTCAAACCTTTAATAAAAATGTTTCAATATCATTGTGAGTTTTACCCTTAATGTTTTGTTTATTTTGAAATGTGCCAGAATTTTACCCTTTACTAAAAATAATACACTGTATAATAATAGTCTGGTTAAAGAAATTATAGATTGTCAAACACACTGTGCACACAGAAACAAAAGGTCCTGGGTTTGAGTCCCGGGCTCGGTTTCTGTGTGGAGCTCTGTTGAGCATGTTTTCCCTGTGCTTACCTGGGTTTCCTGCGGGTACTCCGGTTTCATCCCACAGTATAATATATGCAAATTAGGCTAGCCAGCTGTTCCAAATTGCTCCGAGGTGTGAGTGTGAATAGTCTGTGTGGGCGTCTGTGTGGGCTCTATGATGGACTGACGAGCTGTTCAGGACGTAGCCTGTCATCGCCCAGAGTCAGCTAAGATAAGATTCAGTCTCCCCACAACATTAGTAGGAATAAGCAGTTCGGCAAATGAATTATTGAATGATTGAATGAATGTATGAATGAATTAATTAATTAATGCATTAAGGTTGTGATTACAGTATTTGTGTCTGTATTTTTAGTACAGTAAATATCTGTATTTCCATTTAAAGCAGAATATAGTCTATCTATTCATATGTCTGTCTCTCTGTCTGTTCGTATAATTAAATGTGACCACTAAGTCCCCAGAAACACTGGAAAACACAGAACCATCATCACAGTTTCTAAATTATGACTCTGCACTAGTTTTACACCTTCAACTCTATCACTTCAGTTCAAAAAAACTAATACATCATATTATAATATACCATTAAATATTAATAAATAGCATTTCTGTTATTTTTTTCTAATTGTCCTGAGGTCTCCACATACACATTTAATTCCTACTTGAAATGAGTTTCCATTCAAGCAATTTGTCTTGTTGCTTGCTTGGGTAATTGTTGGGCTAACTACACTGCCAGTTCCAACTAAAAAGAAATGGGTACAGAGTGAAATACACATAGACTTCAAGGCCTAGATGAACTCCCTAACCAATGCAGCACTAATAAGAAACAGGTACCCTGCATTTTTTGATTTACATTTTGGCACAAGTGGATAATTGTGTTGTGGTATGTTAAGGTTCTGGGAAATGAGGGGCTGAGGAACAGGATTGCGATCTCTCAGGGCGTTTATTGTGCCAACATGCACTGTTTATTTTCTTCATTATTTTATCTGAGACACATTTACACAAAGAGAAACATATACTGCTCAGTCCTGGATCTAGACCTCATCTCTCTCTCTCTTTCTTTCTCTCTCTCTGCTTACCAGTTGCTCCATAAGCACACAAACGACACACATTAATAGATTGCCAGTAACAAGAGACAGGTGAAACTCGTCACACCGGTTCTTTCTGACTCCTGTCGGCCCACAGCTGATACGCTGACACTCAAGTGACACTGCCAGAAGTTTACATTTTAATTGTTATTGTTTAATTGTTTTTAATTTTTATTGTGACTGTTCCTTTTAGATTAGCTAAACATGTAAGTGGACATAAACAAATCAAGAAAAGCACACCACGCTAATTATATGTCTGTAAAAAAATTAATACAGTAACCAATTGTCGAGCTCTCCTTGTCAGATATTTCATATTATTTAGAACGAGTGAGAACTGCAGCATCAGCCGAGTTTACTGCCAGTGTCTGGAGGCTTGACGTTATTACTGTGAGTCTGTGCCAAGTGTGGGTCTCTACTTGGCCTTATTAAAGCACATCTGCTCACACTGCACACATCAATCCTTAACTTGTTTCTTCATGTGCCACATCAAGGACTTTATTGACTCTTTCATTAGTAGACAATGCACCATGTTGCTATAAAAGCAGACAGAGCGTCAAAAGAATCGGCCCCATGTTCCTCAGTCCCCATGTTCCCCAGATCTGATATTCCCCAGACCCTATGTTCCCCTGTTCTTATTAAATTAATGGATCTTCCATTTTATTGTGTACTTTATAGAAGTAAACTACAATGATTGAGTTAGGGTTATGATTAGGGTTCCTGGGGCACACATGTACTGAAGAGTATAGGACTGCGGAACATAGGCACTGGGGAACACAGACCCAGACCCAGACCAAAATATAAATACTAGTTGGCAGTTGAATTGTGCAAGATATGCTGCAAAGTTTTTGATTACACACCCACTGTTATATACTTTTTACCCAACAGGCCAGACTATTAAACTTTCGACTGGGCTGTACAGTGGCTCAGTGCTTAGCAGTGTCATTTCATAGCAAGAAAATTCTGGGTCCAAATCTGGGCCAAGGGTCTTTCTGTATGGAGTTTGCATGTTCTCCCTGTCTTTCTATGCCGGTTTCTTCCAGGTGCTCGAGTTTCCTTGGAAAGACCAAAGGCGTGCATTTTAGTTCATCTGATTACTATGAACTGTTGGCTGTTGGTGTCCCTGTTAGTAAAATAAACGTAATGTAAAATAAACATTGCTGATGTTCGTAAAGAGTAGGCTGCATTGTCGTCAGTGTGTTTCTGCCCTGCAATAGCCTGGCGAGCTGTCCAGGGTGTACTCTACCCTAGTTCAGAGTTGGCAGAGATTGGTGCCATGGATTAAGCAGTTCAGAAAATGAAAGATTACTTTGGTTAATTTGACTGAGGGAAGAAACCCATGGAAGCACATGGAGAACATACAAACTTCACACGATAATGCCCACACCAAGCCTGGGACTCGAACCTACGACCTTCTTGCTGTGAGGCAGAGGTATTAACCACCAAAATACCAACATGCACTGCAATTTTTATTAAATTTTATTTTTTGATTATTTATCTTTTAGCTTTATTAAAATTTTAGCACCGAGATAACAGCAATAAATAAATAAATTAACAAACAAACAAATAAATAAGCAATTCAACCAGAGCATTTGCATTGGGTGTAATTTATTTTATTGTGCTTTTAATCCCATGCAACTGTCTGAGTAGCACAGCTCAGAATACCTTGGCATGCAACTGTGTGCATATAACTCAGCTCTGAATACACCCCAATGTGTACTCATTATGTGTCTCATTAATAACATTTAACCTTTTTGCTAATTGGAGTGGCGTCACAATCTTTTTCTTTGAATTTAATGGGATTCCTGCTGATTGTACTCATTTTTGCCAGCTGAGAAAAAATAAACATTTCTTAAAACTTATATTTTTATCTTTAGAGAAATATAAAATATGTGTACACTAACACATGGTTCAGCTTTACCCACTCAGGTCTCACTCATTGCTTTACAGCATAGATTCCCAGAATAAACAAAACAGGTGAAAATCCTTACACGTTACCTGTCATTTCAAACCAACTTATCTCTGATTTTGGAGACAGCTGGGTCCACGGAGTTGGTTTCTAGGGCTTGGCACAGGGGCACACTGTATATATGATTACGGTACTAAATACCATTAAAACACTCCATTATTTCATTTCAAGTCTGTTTTCAGATGCATAATAAGTAGAGTGGGGTGCCATCTGCTGTTCATATAAAACCATCACATCACAAGCATGAAAGAATGTTTTGAATGATCTGTCATTAGGTGAAAATTAAGTGCCTACATCTATATTTTACTGAAATAAAATTTGCCTGGCATGTAGCCAGTGTCTACTAAAAAAAACACTTATTGCAAAGGAGCCTAATGTTTTCTTCCTCTTGCTCTTTTTCACATAACATATTTCAATATAATATGCTTTTAATATTCTCATTGAGTTAGATTATATTACTCATAGCTAGCTAACAAGCATATTTTTTATCTTTGCTCTAAAATATTTCAGTTTTATTCTAGCAGTGGGGTAGTTAATAAGATGGCTTTGAAGTGAGCATTAAAAATAAGCCGTACACTGGAAAAAAAACATTTAAAAAGTTATTAGAATATTGTACAACAGAATAAGACACTTTAAATGATTGGGACATAATAAATGAAGTTAACTGGGATGTAGTATCAGTAAGAGCTAGGTGCTTGTGGGAAAGTGTATTCATGTAAATAAGACTACATTTTTATTTTAGCTTCCACAAACCTGTCAACTACTCATGAACTTAAGCAACCACACCTTTTCAGTTAAATCATGTTTAAAATAAGGAAGTACTGTAGAGTTGGGGTGAAATCAATGTCAAATGAACTAAAAATAAAAATAATTTGTAGAAAATGGAAACTTTGAAACGTCTTCCATTCATGAGCATAAGATTGAGAGTTACAAAGCTCTAGCTGCTGATTCTTGCAAAGCCCTGTTATATGCACAGTCACTGGCTGTGTCTCATACCCCCTATGTGACCTGTTTCCCAGCTAATGGCACTGTCATTTTGTCATTCCTCCACATCTCTATAGGTGAGTTTATTCTGTTTGCTGGTCAAGGAGCTTCTGGAGCAAGCAGAGGGTGTAGGTATAATCTACAGATAATAGGTTCCAAATGAGGAAAACAGGAATTAAACTGTACTATATGCGTATTAAGAATTCTAATAATCATTTAAAGTACAGTGAGTGAGATTACTGGGTGAGGCTCCAGTTTGCAGCCAACTGAAATTTAATTTACCCAACCCCTTCCCTTCAAAGCCTGTATGGTTCTGTGCTACTGTAAAAATATGGCAGTGCAAGATGATGGCCTCCATGAGACGGGAACCCACTCCCAATGTATATACTATATGTTCTAGTGGTGCAGTTCAAAACATCATGGAAGCAAATAATTATCAGAGAAGACTTAAGCCAAAATTTCAATTGATGAGCTATTCTGTAATGGACACCAACCTTCCTGTGATCCTAATTTGTATTAAGTGGTTCAGGAAATAAATGAATGAATGAGCTATTCTCTATATAATATGCTTGAGTTAACTTGACCTCCTTTTGACCCATTACTACTCTAAAAGGCTTGGATAAAGATAGTTATAAGAGAGTACACACCGACTCCCAGCTCAATGGTTAATTCATTCTCCCTCATCAGTAACTGTTTCTTGCGATCCCATCCCAAGAGCACCCATAAGCAAAGAGACAGTGGTGGCTTAGTGGTTAAGGTGATGGGTTAATGGGATCCGAAGGTCAGCAGTCCAGTCCTCACTATCACCACTGTTGATCCCTTGAGCAAGGCCCTTAACCTTCGACTGCTCAGTTGTATAAACATGGTAATTGTAAGTTGCTCTGGATAAGACCGTCTGCCAAATGCTGTAAATGGATACAGATTTTTTTGTCAGTTTTTTAAAACACAATTTCAGTTTTATTGGTATTTGTAAATATTTGTGAATCTGTATTGTTTAATTGCTTGATAAACATTTTCAACATAATCACAAACCCCATGTAGTCACATCAACTGTAAATTAATTATAGCTTTTGATGCAGTATTGTCTTAGATGATGGCAGGTGTTAAACTTAGGCTGGTGCCCTTACTCTTTTTCTCCTTTTTAAAGGTCATATAATTTGGAACATTGCTTTTAAACATTTCATTAAGTTTATCAGACATTTGCAGTTACTGTAATTTATGCACTTAGTGTTGAAGCTTACCTAGCTACCTGGCCTACCAAATATTTTCCTAGTGGAACAATGGGTCTTTGAAACAACCAGATTTTCTTTATTAGTCTCATACCATGTCATATTCTGAGAAATATATACCATTTTATTAATGTAAAATAAGTATTTGGTCACCTACAAACAAACAAGATTTCTGCCTCTCACAGATCTGTAAGTTCTTCTTTAAGAAGCTCCTCTGTCCTTCACTCGTTACCTGTATTAATAGCACCTGTTTGAACTTGCTATCAGTATAAAAACACCTGTCCACAACCTCAAACAGTCAGACTTCAAATTCCACTATGGCCAAGACCGAAGAGCTGTCAAAGGACACCAGAAACAAAATTGTAGGCCCGCACCAGGCTGGGAAGACTAAATCGCAATAGGTAAGCAGACTGGTATGAGGAAGTCAACTGTGGGAGCGATTATTACAAAATGGAAGACATACAAGACCACTGATAATCACCATCGATCTGGGGCTCCATGCAAAATCTCACCCCGTGGGGTCAAAATGATCCCAATGAGAATGATGAGCAAAAATCCAGGAACCACATCGGGGGACCTAGTGAATGACCTGCAGAGAGCTGGGGTCAAAGTAACAAAGGCTACCATCAGTACCACACTACGCCGCCAGGGACTCAAATCCTGTAGTGCCAGATGTGTCCCCCTGCTTAAGCCAGTACATGTCCAGGCCTGTCTGAAGTTTGCTAGAGAGCATTTGAAATGTGGCTGGGTCTTTCAGCATGACACTGATCCCAAACACACCACCTGGGAAAAAAAGGAGTGGCTTTGTAAGAAGCATTTCAAGGTCCTGGAGTGGCCAAGCCATTCTCCAGATCTCAACCCCATAGAAAATCTTTGGAGGGAGTTGAAGGTCCGTGTTGCCCAGCGACAGCCCCCACTGCTCTAGAGAAGAACTGCATGGAGGAATATATACATATATAGTATATATGATTCTCAGTGATTCCCTTTCACCCACCCAGAGTCAGCAGAGATAGGCTCCAGCCGACCCGCGACCCTAGTTAGGATTAAGCAGTTCATAAAATGAATGATGAATGAACTCCCAGTTTGTTTCTGAGAAAACAAAAATTTCTTTATAGACAAATATAAATATTTTCATCTTGCAACTTGTTTTTTTTCCCTTTTATTGAAATATTGATGTGAAAACGTTGAATTTTTTATGATATTGCCAAGGTGTTTCATGATGCTGTGAGCAGAGAGCACCACACAGACCTGGTTTCATCAAGAGACGCAAATGAAAATTCAGCTATAAAGTAAACACCTGTGGAAATGAACACACCAAAGCCAATTTTCTGAAATTAGCTGGGAGTCAGGAAAAGCACAGGATGCAGGGATCAATGATAATTGTGGTAATTTTTTTAATGGTCAGGTTAATCCCACACAATGCTCTGAGTTAATGGCTTTCTTAGGAATAAGCGGTTCGGAAAATGAATGAATGAATGAATGAATAATGGCTTTCTTCTGTCAGAGAGGTGAGTTAAAGTTCTGTTCAGGCTCGTATTTTGTATTAATTTCAGTGACTTTCAAAATGCAATTTTAATTTTGTGTATGTTCTTCTATGTGAATATGCATTTTTGCCTACAGGTTAAAAAAAAATCAAACGATGAAGATTAAATCGAATCAGGATGTGAATGATCCGGCAGTAAAGAAAGCAATCTTATAAAAGGTGTGACACACCTTCCAGAATTTTATTTTCAATCCCCTCTAACCACA
The DNA here is from genome assembly GCA_039654305.1 of Porochilus rendahli. NCBI lineage: Eukaryota > Metazoa > Chordata > Actinopteri > Siluriformes > Plotosidae > Porochilus > Porochilus rendahli. The sequence continues at coordinate 19,776,223 of JBCNYG010000007.1, read as the reverse complement.
TGAAGCACTTCGATCTTTGTTAAAATATTGTGACACGTTTTTGTCCAACCAGATTATTCTGTTCTTGTGTAGTATATACTTATATAGAACTGAAAGTGCACTTTGATTTTCTCATTACTGTATAGTTTTGAAACAAAGGATCAATTACTTATTTAGTGTGAGTATATATAAAAGTATAAAATGTGTTTAATGATTTAATAATTATATAATATATCTTTAACATTTAATAACTGGTAATAATTTTTTTGGACATGTAAATGGAGGTTTTAGAAGAATCCTATATTAACTTGAAATATGTTAACTTTAACTTTTTGTCATGTTTGAAATAAACAATCAATGACTCAATATATAAATCAATGACTTGACCTCTATCTATTACATCAAAAGTATGACACTGGAATTCATTATGGGGAATCATAAAGGTGCAAAAGGTAGTACTGTCACCTCACAGCTTAAGAGCTCGCAGTTCAAACTTAAACACAGGTTGCCGTCTGGTCTGAGTTTTGTTCATGTCCTAAATAGACATTTTTAGAGTATAAATAGATGTTTTTAAAGTACCTAAAGTCGAAATAGATAAAAAATAAGGTTATTTTAATGTCTGCAATCCACTGTAAATCATTACCACACATTTACACATGATCAAAACTAGTCAGTGAATCTACAACCTTTACTTATAAAATTGAAACAAATTATCATCCATCCAACACCAACACTTAATGACAAGATGTAAGTGCTAATATGTCATGTCTGGTTTTCGCCATACGTGCATTGTAGCCACACATCTCCACTTTGGTCTCATCTGTCAAAGGGACATTGTTCCAGAAAGCTTGTGGTTTGCTCAGATGCAACTTTGCAAACCTAAGCTGTACTGCCATGTTATTTTTAGAGAGAAGAGGCTTTTTCCTGCCAACTCTTCCAAACAAGACATATTTGTTCAGTCCTTTTCTAATTCTACTGTCATGAACTTTCAAATATAGCATGCTAACTGAGGCCTGTTAAGTCCTAGATGTACAAAAATTGCAAAAATAAAAACCAGAGAGAGAGAGAGAGAGAGAGATATGGATGGATAGATAGATAGATAGATAGATAGATAGATAGATAGATAGATAGATAGATAGATAGATAGATAGATAGA
>JBCNYG010000007.1:19758581-19774988 GCA_039654305.1 Porochilus rendahli | reverse complement strand
ATATATGTGTATATATATATATGTGTGTGTATATATATATAATTGTGTATATATATATATATATATATATATGTGTATGTGTGTGTGTGTATATATATATATATATATATATATGTGTGTGTGTGTGTGTGTGTGTGTGTATATATATATATATATATATACCTTCATTTAAAATCATTATATGAGGTCTTGGCTGATAGGAATAGCACCTGATGTGGTCACCTGGTCTTGTAGTGCATGAGCATCCTGTGCGTGCGTCCTGTGTGATGGATGAGATGTTCTTCTTCTCACAGCAGTTGTTACAAGTGGCTTTTCTCTTCTCAAACCAGTATGGCCGTTCTTCACACCAGTCTTTGCACCTAGACCAGTTTTTGTGAAGTTTCTGAACTCAAACTAGTTTGTATGTCACCAAAAGTCATGTCACAAAAAAAAGAGATCATCGACACCCTCCCTATTCTGAAACTCGTAACGTGTATGTACCTGTATGATGGTCTTCATGTTGCAGTAGCTATTGGGCGTATATATCCCCATTGTGTTAGTGCAGCGTAGACCCAGTGTGCAGCTTAAGGGGTGATCACTCTGATGCTTGGAGAAGCGCAGCATGCTGATCTCTTTCATTTAAGCACTCACGTTGCTAAAACTGTCAGCACATACACACAAACACACACTAGCCTAAGAGGGTGGTGATCACAGACATGCGATAGAAAAGTGACTGAAGCGAATGGCGACCTTCATTTACAGCATTTTAATCATTCGCATTTTGGTCTCCGGGTTCGTGAACTCAATGCGAATTGATTTTTTTCTTTGCAAATTTTTTTAATTTGCATCAAGATGTTCTGTAAATCTACATGCAAGCAAATATTTTGTGCCTTAAAAACTTATACTGTGCAAAAGACGCATGAAAATTTGCAAGGAATTTGCGATTGCTTGGCAAATGTTTGGCGAAAAAAAGCAAATCTCCTGTCGTAAATCTGTCACGTTTTGCTCCCTTTTTGTTCTCAATCCATTCGCATTTTATTCACGTGCAAACAAAATGTGAATTATACACAAATGAGTACGAAATACATGGAATATAGGGGATGCCAACAAGTCTCAAACTTTTTCAAACTTTCCACATGGAAGTCTCTGCTTTTCTTTGCGAACGAAAACGAATGAGAACGAACTGCGGTCGGAGCCTCGTTTTGTGACATTCGCAAAAATTGTAAACGTGCTTGACATTTTTTTGTAATGAGTTCACGAACCCGGCGACCAAAATGCGAACGTACCAAATGCGGAAAGTGAATGTCGCGCAGCGAAAATTGCCATTCGTGTCTGTCGTTTTCTATCGCACCACTGTGATCACCACCCCCTTAGGCTAGTGCGTGTGTGCTGACATTTTAAGCAACATGTGTGCTTAAACGAGAGAGATCCGCATGCTGCGCTTCTCCAAGCACGGCCCACTAAACACAGCCAGTAGGCAGAGGCCCAGTCAGCCAACCACATCCTCTTTTAGAGACACAGACATAACCACATTTTCATGCACAATCAAATTTCTTCGCATTTACACACGCATTCAAAACATGCACTCACGCACACACAAACACACCAGAAGCAACATACACTGTAAATGAGAATCTTGATCTGGTCTGATCAAGCAGGATCTAGCAGGGAGTTCCAAAAAAAGGCATTGTCTACCAAACACACATCCATGCCGAACTCTGCATTCTGATCTGTAGTGCTAATTAGCATGGATGTTTGCACATTACTGACTTCATTAGTGCACTAATGCACAGTGGTTCAAATCAAGCCCCTATAATTGGATGCTTGGGATGTACCACCTAAACAGGGGGTGCAGTGTTTAAATCATTCTTTCTTTTGATCAAACACGACACGCACACGTTCTAAATTGCATAATTCCAGCTGATGCTCATGTGCGCTGACAGCTAGCGCTAAATCAGCACTTGCCTTTCAGCCATGTGCTCACTATAATCAACAATCTGAAATTAAAACCTCACTCTGCACACTCTTGCCCGCCTTTAAGAATTTCCCCAGTACAAGTGGGCCACGATTATGACCTGTTGGAATTCCCCACCAACGATGTCACTTCACTGGGCGCTGAGCTTCATGGGAACTTTTATTTTGCCTCTATCTGGTGCGGGGAAACATATACAGATGTACATGTTTTCTGTGAATACTAAAATCAATCAAAGTGAAGTGAACCAATCAATGTCCTGTTTTAAGTTATAAGTTCTACAATTATCAATAATTCGGCACCCAAGGGGTTAAGTTCGCGTCCATATACAGGCTGCCTTACATTTCCATTTTCAGGCTAAAGAATGTACTCACACTCTCCCTCATTCTCTAATTTGCTGAACCACTTAATCCTGTTAGGGTCGCAGGGAGGCTGGAGCCTATCTCAGCCGACACTGGGCGAAAGCAGAGTGCACCCTGAACAGCTTGCCAGACCATTGCAGGGCAACACACCCAGCCATCACACTCACATTCACACCTAGGGGCAATTTCGATCAGTCAATCAGCGTAATGTGCATGTCGGGAGGAAACCGCAGTACCCACACAAGCACAGGGAGAACATAGCCCACACGGACACGCCTAATCCTTCGACTCCAACCCAGGGACGTGCTAGCCACTAATGTGCCCATGTATTAGCTGATTCTATCCTCACATGCTAGCTTGACTTTCATCACCATAGCAACCAATTCAGGGGAAAACTCAACAGAGAAACGCCCACACCGAGACCTCCTTGCTGTGCTACACACGTGCCAACCACTACGCCACTGTGTCGATCAGTTTCCTCTAAAAAAAAATAAAAAATACTAATAATAATAAATAATGTTTAGGGTGTTAAATTTGCATTGTATTTCATGTATAAATAAAGCCTGGGGACTTCTTGGTCAATCTATTTTTATTTATTTATTAATTCATGTTCAGTCTTTAACACTACTGTTGTTTGCATGGTTAACTGTTCACACATTAAATATATGAATAGAATTGAAAGTGATATTAAATTTAAGAAAAAGTACCTACAAAAATAGATTAGGGGAAACCAGTTTAAATTCCTGTTCGTAATGGTACGATTTCAACCAATCCCCAGTCACTCAAGGGTTCCTCTTTTTGCCGGGAGAGTACCCTCCCTGAAGTAGCAACTCATAAAAAGGCCCTCAGAATAGCACTGAGTGAGTCAGTTCTTGCCGCACTTGAGCACACGAAAAGGAGGTTCTCCCTCCAACAGTTCTACCCATGAAATAGTTCCTCGGCTCGAAACTACCTAAGCACAGTGTTTCCATGATGAAAGACTTCTCTCACTCACTCATTCGCCAAGCTGTTTAATCCTACTACGGTGGCAGGGAGGCTGGAACTTATATCAGCCAACAGTGCGTGAAGGTGGGGTACACCCTGAACAACTCGCCACGCTATTGCAGAAACACACACACATGCACACATGCACACACGCACACAAAACCACAAAGAAAAAAAACACACTCACACCTGGGAGCAATTTGGAACAGCCAGTTTGCCTAATGTGCACGTCTTTGGACTGTGGGAGGAAACCGGAGTACCCGGAGGAATCTCAGGAAGCACACGGAGAACATGCACGCTCCACACAGAAACAGCCGAGCCGGGGACTCGAACCCAGGGCCTTCTTGCTGTGTGGCAGACATCATGTGCCCATACAATACTGAAAGAGACGGTGTTATGTTGTTTGTCAACGTTTAGTGGGTCCTGGGTTCCAGTCCGGGGCTTTTCTGTGTGGAATTTGCTCCGGGTACTCCGGTTTCCTCCCACAGTCCAAAAACATGCACATTAGGCTAATTGGCTGTTTCAAATTGCCCTGGGCCGGCCATGTCTCTCACTGTCTGTGGTGGGAGGAATGTAAAAGAACCATTGCATAAGAGTAGCTGCATAGCCGTCAGCATGTTTCTGCCCTGCGATGGCCTGGCGAGCTGTCCAGGGTGTACTCTGCCCTCGCCCATAGTCGGCTGAGATGGGTGCCAGCCTCCCCGCGACCCTAATTAGGAATAAGCGGTTCAGAAAATGAATGAATAAATGATAATTGTAAAAAACTCATAAAAATTAAATAAGAAATGTAGATATATAATTACCTCTAGTAACTGCATGTTTCTATTAGTCTAAATATAGTTACATTACCAGGTTTAATAACACACCAAAGGGAAGTAAACATGATATTCTTAGTGATGTACAAGACTAGCGTAGTTCCATTATGATCACTTCAACACTGTACAGCATCAACAGTACGACACTACTGGTGACTGGCTGTGAAAACCGATGCGAGGTTAAAATCTAGCATGATGATTAAACTCTAAACCAAAGCTGGCAAAATATCATAGCACTGAAATATAGAAAAAATTAATACACTTTAAACATTTGAACTAATCAGAATTTAAAGCCAGCTGGATAGGGTTGGGGATAATGGCAGTGGTCACAGTAATTTGTCTTCTCCTGGTGAGAATGCGAGGTTAATTGCTTTGAGCTGTGAACAGTTAAAATGTGGGTTTGGTTGGCGAATTATCCAGTGGTGCTGAGAAACTCTATTCATAATGCAGGCCCTTTGGGTTTTTCTCTGAACAATTCCCATTGACAATGTACTCTGATTAAATAGGCTTAATGTGCTTCTGGAAAGCTACACACACACACACACACACACACACACACACACACACACACACACACACTGCCAAAAAATTTAGAGAGACGAAAGTTTCTTAGAAACACATGAATACCATGCCTAGTTAAAAAGGAATTCCAATTATTCAACTGCTACAGACATGATGTAGTGCTAGTCTTCATTTTAGCCCTAATAGACAAAATGAACCCAATCTGAGGAAACTCCTGAGACATCCTATAAGACCAGGTTTATCGATTAGTGTTAAACTACTCCAATTTGGGATACTTTGGGCTGGACACAAAGTAATTTTGCTTCAGTCAACCTTCAGTTGAACACGACTTTATAAAGAAGAGTTCATCAAAAAATAAATGTACACAATTTTCCACTCAGGCCAAAAGTATACTGGCCAGATATAGTTTGTTTCCTTAGTTGCTTAGTTGTTTCAATCGCCTTGGTGTATATCCTCCACAATATCCTTTACAGTATCCTCCATTTCCAATCCAGGTTTCCTCCAGGAGGCTATGCAGCCTACTCTTGATAAAAATCAGCAATGGTTCTTTTACATGCCTTTCACCACAGACAGTGAGAGACATGGCCGGCATTTGATAACCCAGTTAGCTGCACTGCGTAGGGACAGCAGTGACAACCCGCTGATAGTGGAGCTTGATCCCCCGACCTTGGGATCAGCAATCCAGCACCCTACCATCACCAGGCCACCACTGCCCTGACTTGCAACCCACTTGGGTTAAAACATTCAATGCAACAAATAGTGAATCTGTCCCAGAGCAGAATAAAAAGGATAAACAGAGTTATAGTGTTGTGTTTAGCTGAAGCCTCCATATCACATGCACGTTGACAAGAATCAGTAATCCTCGGTGAATGAAAAGTCAAATTTTTAAGTCATGGTATTTTAACACTGGTTATGTCATCTGTCTGTTCCCCACCACCAAATTTTGAAAATTATGCCCATCCGCGGAGTTTGCATGTTTTCCCTGTGCTTGCATGGGTTTCCTCCGGGTACTCCAGTTTCCTCCCACAGTCCAAAAAACATGCACAGTAAGCTAATTGGCTGTTCCAAATCAGGTGTTAGTGTGAGTGTGAATGGTTGTGTGATTGATGACCCTGCAATGGCCTGGCGAGCTGTCCAGGGTGTACCCCGCCCTCGCCCAGAGTCGGCTGAGATGGGTGTCGGCCTCCCCGCGACCCTAAGTAGGAATAAGTGGTTCGGAAAATGAATGAATGAATGAATGCCCATTTATATATGGCAGGTGTGGTAAGCACAGACAAGGCCAAAGGGTGTATTTTCAGAATCAGAATACTTTACTGATCTCAGAGGAAATTGTGTGCACACAGTTGCTCCATTCCTGTTATATAATAAAGATAAAATGTCTATTTAGATTATATAGATGGGTGCAATAAGAAATTACAAATATACATATAGAAGGCAAAAGTCGTCAGCTTGTTTCTGCCCTGTGATGGCCTGGTGAGCTGTCCAGGGTGTACTCTGATTCCGTGTGTCGTTCGGTGTTGCATTTAGAGCCATCTGTCTCTCGCTGAACGTGCTGCTGTGGCGGGTCAGCAGGTTGTGATGCGGGTGGGAGGTATTATCCAGTATTGTCCTTATCTTGGGAATAATTCAGATTTTGCAGAGCAAAAGGAAAAATAAAACTGCGGATCTCCCCATGTATATATATGAAGAGTGTATGAGTGTGGGTTAAGTAAACTTTCAGTATATGTGTAAAGAACCTTCCTCAATTGCACTTATCAATTTTACTCACATGGCACGTTTTCATAGGCTCTGTGAAGATAAACATACCGTACGTATGTGTGTAGGTTTGTATGTATGTGTGTGTGTGTGTGTGTGTGTGTGTGTGTGTAAGTGCGTGTGTAAGTGAAATTATATTAGGGGGTAGGGGGGCAGAAAGACATTCCCGACCCTTTAAATATTTAATGAACACTCGTTCCAAAGGGAGGTCAAAATAGTTTCCCTTTGTCAAACATCTACACTACAGGGGCGCAAGAGATAGAGGAAGAGGAAAAGAAGAAGAAATGGAGAAAGTAAATTGTGAGTAAATTGTGTGAGAGCATCAGTATCTCATCCATCCTACTGCAGGTAACTGCTCTGACATGGAAACTCTCTCTCACACACACACACACACACACACACACACACACACACACACACACACACACACCATTAATATTTTATAGTCCCAATCCCATAGTTCACACACATCCCATTATCACCTTTACAGGGTTTTAAAGTTGAACACAGAATGACAACGCAGAGAAATTATATTTCCTCCTCATAATGACACCTGTAATTACGAACGCACACACACACACACACCACATCGTACGGTACATCTTTGACTGTCCTATTTTCCTCTCATCTCCCCATCCCTCTGTTCCCTTCTTTGCTGCTCCACACACTGACTACACACCTAATTGCATCCATTCGCTTTAACGGCTTTTCCCCAACAGTGCAGATTTTCACAGAAATCCGTCAGCAGATGAAAGCCAGATTGACCATTTTCCAGGAAGAGGCTCGGTCGTGCTTTGAGGGGTAACAGATTTATAATAATCTTTCCTGAGGTGTAGATCCACATTTACACTACATGCAAGAATGGATTGCATTCCTGTGACCAGCCGTCCCTCCCGGTGGGCTGTCATAAAGACACACACAACTCTGACATTTTATAACCGATAACACATATTTATAACTGCTTACTCTAACAGGCTTTTGGCTCTATTCTTGTAAAGTTAACATAGCATCCATATGTCAAGTGAATTTTTGATGGCATTAGATTGTGTCATGGATTTGTCACAGGCGAGCTGACCTGTCACATTATGTCACATTATGACAACTGGGGTCCAAAAAACATTGCGTACATTAAAATTGTGTTGGACCACCTTTAGCCTTGATTAGGTCATATAATCTCTATTGAGTAGATTCTTTGGTTGGTCAGGTCAAGGCTCGGCAACATTATGTGCGATTAAAATAAATTCATCTGACAACAAGAATGTATTGAATGAACAGATTATCCCATCAAGGGACTTTTTATTCCCCTGATGGCACAAATATAAAATTAGGGCTTAAATATTGACAGAGGTGCATGATGAATAATTTTCACACATGAACTGGCACACAGAGTCCTGACCTTAACTGAAGATAAAGTCTTCGGGATGTTCTGGAGAAGACTTTTTGGAGTGGTTTGATTTTTCTCGTCATCAATTCAAGATATCGGTGAAAAATGAACCCAACTCTGGATGAAAATAAGTGTTGTGATGTTGCATAAGTTTGTTGAAGCAATGCAATCTAAAGGTGGTCTAAAAATATAGACTGCAGCTTTTTTTTATTATTATTTATGAATTTCTTTGGGCCGTTGTTTTGAGATGAATGTTGGTAAGTCTTGTTATAGCCCTTTTCTACTGCAGGATACCGGTCCACTTTGACTCAACTCTACATACGCATTTTCATAATTATAATTCATAACCTAAATCATACCCTGCCTTCAGTGTGGCTGGTCGTTATATTGACACCACATGAAACTGATAGGACGTCATCTTAAACACTATGCAGACAAAATTCTTTATGAATACTACTACTCTCATTCATTCAGCTGACAAATTACCCTGCCTGGCCAAATAAAAAGTCGCACACTAACATTTTTTTTGTTCCGCCTTTAGCCTTGTACTCAAGCATGTAATTGTCATGGCATTGTTTCAACAAACTTAAGCAACATAACACTTATTTCCATCCCGTGTCGGGTTCATTTCTCACCGACGTCTTGATTTGATGACGGGAAAAATTTAACCACTCTTCTCTTAAAGATCTTCTCAAGCACATCCCAAAATCATTTAATTTTAGAACTCTATGGTGCCAATACATATGTCAAAATGATTCCTCGTGCTCCCTGAACCACGCTTTCATTATTTGAGTCCCCATTTTATATCCATGCAATCAGGGTAGAAAAAGTCCATTGATGTGATAACCTGCTCATCCACTACATTCAGATCATCAGCTGACTTCATTTTATTGCCACATTAATGTTGCTGAGCCTCGACCGGACCAATCGAAGCAACAAAGCAACAATGCCATGGAGATTATGTGCTAAGATCAAGGCTAAAGGTTCTCCAAGAAAATATTACAGTGTATGACTTTTTTTTTGGCTGGTACGCGTAATTAAAATGTAAGCCCTTTATATTCTTGATGTCCCATCTTAAACAATCATGATGAGAGACAGAGATGATTCTCTGGCCAATCAGCAGTCCTCCAGTCATTCATATTACCTTTACATATCACCTCAGCTCCTTTAGAGCCTTGACAGAAATGATAATGAAAGAAATTATCAGGTACAAGGTACTGTCCACAAATAGAGAGTCGAGCAGAACCATGTCGTGGAAAAGAGCCATTAGAGGAGGGAAGGCTGTTATATCAGCAAAGAAAGGAGGGACACTGGCTCACAGTTTGTTACTGAAACAACCCTATATGAAGGTTTCCAAAGATTTTTATTTATTTTTTTTTTTTGCCAATTTGTCATTTAAGTGCAAAACTTGTCAGTGTTACACATGAAGCCTTCATATCAAGGTCGCTAAAAAAGTGCAGAAGATACTGCAGAACATTTTCCCAAGTCCCTACTTTTATTCCATTTTGCACCCTGTCTCACTTGCCAAGCTTTCATCAGGATTATTTCACTGTAAAGCCAAAAAATATTCTGGACTACAAAGTCAGCTGTCATAACATTCTAAGTCATTTTATTGCAGTGTCCTGACATACCCTAATAAAATATCAACAGAATAGCCAGACTGGTTAGAGCTGACTGAAAGGCCACAGTCACTCAAATAACTACTCAGTACAATCATGTTTGGCAGAAAAGCATCCCAGAATGCACGCAACTATGACCCTTGAGACAAACAGACAACAACAGCAGAAGATGACACAGAGTTCCAAACCTGTCAGCCAAGGACAGGAATCTGAAGCTTCAGTGGGCGCTTACTCACCATCACCTGTTCCGTAAAGCTGAAGAACACCAAGATGTTTTTCTCCAGTCTTCATTTTCTAAAAATGCGTGCACAGACGTGTGTGCAGTCCTTCATCAGTAGTACTTTAGCAGTACCCTTATGAATATCATCCGTTCTGAAGAAGCAGCAGATGTAGCAGATGTGGTTATACATCTGCTATAGTCCCTGTTACTTTAATACCTTTAGATTAAGCCTTCCATGTTCACCTAAATAAAGTAGTTTTTTGTGTGGTTGTGTCGAAACACCCCCCCCCCCTTCCCCAACACCCCCCTCCCCCATTACAATACAGTATGACACAATGCTCAAATTTCTGCATCATGCTGTGAGCAGCTTGGACAGCAGTCTGGACCGTCACAGCGAGCTTCGGTGCCCACATAGTGTCCATGCTGTTCTTTTATCAGTGTGGGTGGAAAATGGCTGTCATTAGCCTGAAAAGCTCAACAGTGTCACACCATCGGCGTCCAATCGATGATGCATAGGGAGACACAGTCGCTCCAAACAAGCCAGGCAATCACTGCTAACGTTCAGCATGGAGGAATCAATAACCGTAATCTCCACCACTGGTGTTACAGCGCAGAGTGAACACTGTCATTGCAGCGAGATCAGGATCTACTCAGCTTCAGAGAATAAAGGCCAATCAGCGGGTCATTATTACAGCCAAAGGCTGATGTTCACTTCTGATTTAAATCACCAGGTGCATGATGGTTAATACTACAATCTGGTTTGGTACAGACTTGGGGATTAAGTGAATTACTTTATTCCTGATGTAATTTGTGTAATAACAGAAATTTGTTTCACAGATGTTCCACAACATTAAAAATAACCATAAATGATAAAGGAAACTGGTTAACTTGACCTTGTATGAGCACCGAATACAATAAACCACACCTTAGTCAGCCGCAGCACACATTTACCTGAATACGGTACCTATGCAGACTTCCCCAAGTCCCGCAGGAGCCTCGCATTACATGTCCGTGATGCCAGATGTAACACCAACCCACCTGAAATCAAGGCCCTTTCCATATATGGTAAAGGATTCTGGCACACGTCTTTCGATTTGGCTTTGCAGGAAAACATTCATTTATAGAATTTAATTTCTTAGAAAAGCTCTCAATGTGTCCTTTTCATTCAACTGAATGATTGATTTTTTTTTTACATTCAATGTCTTCTAAATAGACACAGTTAAGTCTGCACAGCGCTTTAGTTCTCAATTAAATACACAGAATTTCACAATTTGAATCAACTGAATATCGCAATCAATTTATAATAAAAGCGATGGCATCTCATCGGTTCATAAACAGAAAATTGGAATTACTAGCCAATTAATTCATTCATTTTCTGAACTGCTTAATCCTAACAGTACACTCTGGACAGCTCGCCAGGCCATGGCTGGGCAGAAACACGCTGAAGGCAATGCAGCCTACGCTTTTCAAAAGTCATCAATAGCAAATTGTTGTAGCATATTAAAAAAATGCTTCAGGACATGGTGTTATTGAAAAATATGAACTTTAATGAACTTTAAAATGATAACAATAACAACGTGAAAAGCACTCAGAGTGTGCAGACCTCCGCCAAGGACATTCAGTACAGCCAAATGGTATTGTAAGAAATGCAGCATTTTAATAAATGCAACATTTGTTTATTATTCGAGACATACAATGCAAATGCACAGCCATTTATATGAGTGCATTGTGTATAGGGCCTGCTGTGAATAAGAGGCCTTGTGCTTGGATGAGAAAGTATTAATAACTGGATTATTTTTGTAATAACTGGCCTAAAAGTTGTACAGAAATTTAAAGGAATGAGTTTACACCATCGAACGCAAGCCTGGAAATTACAGTTCGGTATGGTCCAGACACGGTGACTCGATTGACTACGTCACCCGCGCTAAAAAATCTTTTAAAATTCCCTGCATCCAGAATAATAATCCGGATCAGTGCCAAAATGTTAGCGATTGTTTCGTGTGTCATTTCTGACTCATTCTGAAAATTTCATCAAAATCCGTTCATGACTTTTTAGGTAATGTTGTTAACACACAGACAAACAAACAGACCAACACCAGTGAAAACATAACCTCCACGGCAGAGGTAATAACTCCACTTTGTGATCGAGAAAATCACAGCACTCTGTCTTTGGATATTTCCTTTAACAGTACACTACACCCTATTCTGTTTCCTATCTTACATATTCAAGATTAACTTGTTAAATATCCATCAGTCTATCCATTCATTTGCTGAACCATTTAATCCTATTACGGTCACAGGGAGGCTGGGATCTATCTCAACCGAGTCTGGGCTGGACCCTGAACAGCTCACACGTCAATTGCATGGCCAACACACACACACACACACACTCAAACCCAGGACCTCCTTACTGTGAGGCAGACATGCTAACCACTATGCCACCATGCCACCCACAGAAACATTAAAGCAAACTAAATCAAGACTTTTATAGTTTGTTTGTTTGTTTTTCACATATTTTAATTATTACCTCGAGGAGAGCTAAGCACACTTGCTTAACAACCACACAAATAACCTTGACACAAAATATATTACCTGATGCACACAAAAAATGCTATGCTTAAAAAAAAAGCACATACGCCAAAACAACATTTAAAATTCTACCACATTTTCATAATTTATTTAATGGAGAGCAGAAACAGTTAACGTGTATGCCTTCATTGTCATACAGAGCAGTTATCAAACACAACTGACTGCTTATCATGAACAATTTCTGTTACAGTGGTTTACTAAAGCCAGCATAGTGGTGTAGTTGTTAGTACATCCACCTTACAGCAAGAAGGTCCTGGGTTCGAGTCCTGGGCATTTCTGTGTGTAGGCTTTGCATGTTTTCCCCATGCTTGTGTGGGCTTCCACAGGGTACTCTGGTTTCCTCCCACAGTCTAAAGACATGCATGCTAGGCTAATTAGTTGTTCCAAATTACCCCTAGGTGTAGATGTGTTGGCGCTGTGATGGTCTGACAAGCTATGGAGTGTATCCCTCCTTCGCCCAGTGTGGGCTGAGATAGATGTCAGCCCCAGCCTCCCCGCAAACATAATAGGATTAAGCAGTTTGGCAAATAAGTGCGTGAACAAGTGCGTGCTTTAATATGTAAGTCTGAATTATCACCTTACGGCATCTTAAAAATAAATAAATAAATAAATAAATCCAAACAAACAGCTAGGCTAGAACGTTGCACAAAATGACCACCGATCTAAAGTTCCGATCGAAATCCCACAGAGCACATACAGCAAGTGCTCACGGTGCAGAAATCGGACATAAAACTCGAGGCCAAAAGCAGCAGTGGATATCAAATGGACTCAATTATCCCAGCAGTTACTAGAGAAAACCTTAAAGACCTTGAAGTTCATCAAACGACCTCAGACTCTACACTGTACTTCATACATAATGCACGACTAACGGCTCACATACAGTTCACTCCTTACCAGTCAGGTGATGTGTTTCACTTGCTCGTGTGAATTTGGTAAAATCTAGTCATTAATATTGACGGAGGTCACGTACAGAAATAATGAAACTTTGCTCTTCCCCACTCCCTCCATTTCACTGCTTCACTCGGTCCCTCTCCTCAGAAAAAAACACAGCTGCTTACTGAATTATTAAAGCTGTTACAAACCTCAAGCCTTCAAACAAACACACGCACACACACACACACACACACACACAAAACACTATCCATTTCTGTGGCCTGAGGGAGCAGGGACATAATGACCAATTCAACTGGACATGGTTATAGATACTATAAACACCAGGGCAGAGGAGAGCAAGGTGAAGGAGAGGGAAGGAGGAAGGCAGTAATCAGCTGGGATAAGAAAGAAAAAAAGAAGGTATTCAGGTGGAAGGACAAAAAAGGACACAGCCTGTCATATTTCATTCTGCATGGCTGGCTCAAAAGCTCTAATAGTACAAGCGTCAAATTATTTCTATTATTCCTCACTGAATGTAATAAAAAAAATGATATACACACATAAAACAGGCACGTTAATATTGAACATATTCAGATGAGCAGTGTATGTTTCTCCATGTTATTAACTCATTTATATTTAAACCCATCCATCCATCGCTACATCCATTGTCTATACTGCTTATTCGTTAGGGCTGCAGGGAAGCTGAAGCCAATCCCAGCAAACTTTGGACCAGAGGCAGGGTACAACCTGAACAGGTCACCAATCTACTGCAGGGCTTCCACGGACACAAACAACCATTCACACTCACATTCACACCTAGGGGCGATTTAGAGCAGCTAGTTGACTTAATGTACATGCTTTTGGGCTGCTGGAAAAACCAGAGCACAGAAGAAACCCATGCAGACATGAGGAGAATGTGCAAAGAACACAGAAAGACCCCAGTAAGTCACTAGCTTCGATCCTAGAACCTTCTTGTTGTGATGAAACTACCGCACCACTGTGCTGCTGTATATAAATCTGAGTAGAGAATCCAATCTGTTCTTTAGCCATAAAGCTTACAAATATTCTCACGGTATTATAGTGTATTGGGAGTCATAATTTTATAAATTAAAAGGTATAACAGAAAGTGCATAAATCATTTTATGACTATCTTTGCTTTTACTCAGAAAATTCATTAAGCAAGCAAGGAAGTATCTCATTAAAGACACAGTGTAAAGCAAGCAAGCACACACACACACACACACACACACACCCCACACACCCACACAAACAAACACACAGACTAGTAATGAGAGGCTTTAGAGAGGAAAAAAAACACCCCACCATTTCTATCTGAAGGTGCTCTCACCATTAAATGTTCTATTACCATAACAAAACTCCCATGCTGCTTCGCAGAGCAGAAATGTCAAGTCATTATCAGAGTCTTTCCAGATGCTCCAATGCCCCGATAGAGCAAACCCTTGGTCCACACACACACACACACACACACACACACACACAAGCACACCAATCCCAAAGGTTTAACACAGCCTCATGTACCTCGGTTCAGAGGTAAACCTTCACTTACATTAACAAACTGCACTGCACTCCCATTAGTATTATTTATTAGTGGGTTTCCTCCAGGTACTCCGGTTTCATCCCACCACTTAAAACATGCCCAGTAGGCTAATTCGCTGATAATTCGCTGATCTCCCTTAGGTGTGAGTGTGAATGGTTGTGTGTGTCGCCTTGCTATGGTCTGGCGAGCTGTCCAGGGTGTACCCCACCCTCACCCAGAGTCGGCTGAGATGGGTGCCAGCCTCCCCGCAACCCAAATTAGGATTAAGCGTCTTAGGAAATGAATGAATGGTTAAATGAGTATTATTATTTATAAACGTGATACAGAGTGGATTTAGAATTGTTATCTACATCTAAACTTTCTAACTTTCCCTTTGGTTACAATTCTGTTAAATCATTAAAATGTGCAACCTTTTTTATAGCAGTTTGTAGCTGTACTAAACACAGCCAAATGTTGGTCTAAAAACCACTACCAATGCAAAATTGTAAACAAACTATTCTGAGTAAAATTATTAAGCAATAAAAAAAGAATTGAAGGCTCACAGGTTCCAAAACATATTATTTTCCAAGTGAAGTTGTTTTTGAGCTTCATTAAATAAACCAACCAACAAATGCTTCACAAAAATACTGCGTTAGTAGCAGTAGCCTAATTTAAAATATGTTTCCACTTATCTGTGTTTTGGACAGCTGGTCACTGGTCAAACCCATTTACATTTTTCAGCAGAGCAAACATAGGAGAGTATCAGGGATATTATTTACATTTACAGATAGTCCAATGTAAGATTTGCTTTGTTAAATTGGTTTCACTCGATAAATAAAGCTTATTATTATTATTATTATTATTATTATTATTATTATTATTATTATTATTATTTTTATTATAGCTTACAAGATAGATTGTAGAGGACAGTTAACATTATATTTATATAAGTTTTAAGTAAAGTAGCATAGTCTTTGGAAACGAGCATACGTTTATGGGAGTCTAGCATAGTATCCCTGTTGGGCCACCATAGTTTACAAAACATCTGTTGAGGTTTTAATAGAGTAGAAGAGTTCAGAAGCTATTTCATCATATCTTTTTTAGTGGACTAGCATAAGGTAGCTACACTATTTTAGTTTAAAAAATATGTCCATACCATTAAGTGAATTAGCATAATTTCACCAAGATATTCCAGGTCAACACATTTTAAAAGGGGTATTATGTTTTTTATTGATGGTCATAGTTTTTGGATGATCTCAAAACTACTCTGCATTTTAGTTTAGAATTAAAAAAGGTGGACGTGTATTTGTAAGGCTATTATTATTCCACAATCTGTAATGGCAGCTCCATTACAAAGCTTGATCAGATGAGGCAACAGTTGAATTGCTGTCCTCCTACAATAAAAGTGAAATTACTGTCAGAGCAACAAAACACAGGAATGTACAGAGAATGATATTCTAGCACAGTGGTAAGCGTGAGTACATGCCTACAGGGAGACAGTGACACACACACACACACACACACACACACACACACTCCAATTATTATTCCATTTGCTTTGTTAAAAAAAAACAACAACATACCATTATTCCAGTGTCTCCTACTGGAGTTCGCTGCTCAAGTGCCAGTTATTGACATCCCATAATGATCATGCCAGTGGAGCTGTCAGTCATCCAGCATGCAAACATTCCCACTGAGCATCAAACCAAAACAGTGTGTGTGTGTGTGTGTGTGTGTGTGTGTGTAAGAGAGAGAGAGAGAGAGAGAGAGAGAGAGAGAGAGAGAGAGAGAGAGAG
>JBCNYG010000007.1:19745163-19756827 GCA_039654305.1 Porochilus rendahli | reverse complement strand
TGTGTGTGTGTGTGTGTGTGTGTGTGTGTGTGTGTGTGTGTGTGTGTAAGAGAGAGAGAGAGAGAGAGAGAGAGAGATAGACATAGACAGAAAGAGAATGAAATTGTGATTTTGATGAATTCTAAGCTTCTTTAATAAATACTGCACAGGAATGGCATAATCTGATTGGTTTGCTATCTGGGGGATTATAGAAATTATCCCGAGGGAATGATGCTTGAATCTAAATCACAGACACTCATGGTTTGTTACAATCACTTGGAGCAGACGGTGTCATCATTGTTTCGCTTTAAAACCGGGGGAAATATTTGGGTGCATTAAAGCACCCAAGTCCTAGAAAACACTCGAGGTATCCTTTTTATTCAACTGAATCAACAGAATTTTTCCTTTAAAGAGATGCTGTTAAAGCTGAACAGTACTTAGCTCTCCTCGTAGAGAGTCAAAAAAATCAGTAAAAATAAATGAATAAATAAATGAATTAATGAATGAAATAGAAAAATCCCTATTAAGTTTGCTTAGCGGCACGGCGGCACAGTGGTTAACACGTCCACCTCACAGCCTCACAGCAAGAACATTCTGTATTCAGGTCCCGTATTGGGGCGTTTCTGTGTTTCCTCCAGGAATTGCAGTTTCCTCCCACATTCCAAAGGCATGCACGTTAGGCCAATTGGCTGTTTGAAATTGCCCCTAGTTGTGGCTGTGAGTGTGAATGGTTGTGTTGTGGTTGCAATGGTCTGGAGAGCTGTTCTGGGTTTGCCCTGCCTTCGCCTAATGTCAGCTGTGATAGGCTTCAGTCTCCCCACGGCCATAGTAGAATTAAGCAGTTTGGCAAATGAATGAGAGAGAGAGAGTGAGTGAGTAATATTTCTGTGTTGTATGCAGCCTACTAAAACATGTAATCACCCCTGGCCTAGGGGATGTTGTCATTCTGTTCATATTCTGGAGCAGAAGATATTTTCTTATATTCCCAATGAAGGACACTCAAGCCTTCGATTTATCGTCCTCCACACGTTCACAACACATGATCATAACACCGGACAAAAAGAAAACACAAGGACGACTAAAAGAATGCCAAGCTGTAATGTGGTGCAAGACAACAGAACAGGTGTGGGGAAAGGAGAACATGTTCATCACCTGAGAATATTAATAACTCACTGTCAGGTTGTAAATAGCTTCCTAACAACGAGAATGTGTATACGGAGCATCATGTTACTTGTTATCGGAGTTTAACTCCACATTAATCACTATTAATCCCACTCATCAATCACCACAATCTCACTCACCCATTTGCCAAACCATTTAATCTTACTATTAGAGGCTGGAGTCTATCTTATAGGGACACCCTGAACAGCTTGCCAGACCATCTCAGGACCAACATATAAACCTAGTCACACTTACAACTAGGGGCGATTTTGAAACAGCTAATTAGCCTAATGTGCATGTCTTCGGACTGTGGGAGGAAACCAGAGTATCCGGAGGGAACCCACGCAAGCAAAGGAGAACATACAAACTCCACCCAGAAACACACGACCTTCTTGCTGTGAACCAGACATGCTACCCACTACACTACTGAGCCGCCCCTGCATTAATCAGTAAATGTAAAACCTGTGTAAGGAACTGATGGAAGTTTTCTCACAAAGAGCTGAGGGGAGCCACGATGAGTGTGTGCGTGTGCTAGATGTCAACAGCTTTATCAAAAAACATCTGATAGCCTTTCATAACAAATGTGAGAAATGACACGTATCTCAGATGACACACATCTGTACGTGTACTTCACACTTTTCATTTTTATCACTTATCACTTCAGTGTACAATACGCTACAGGGAATAGTTTAGCATTAGCAAACTGACAATTTCACAATCTAAAAAAGATTGCTTTCCATGCCTTTTTCTAGCTTCAGAACTGTAAATAGTGGCAAGGAAAAAATCCCAGCAGGCAGAATTTTACAACCAAAACATTAGAGTATGTCAGTAGACGGGAAAGCTCCATGCTAACAGGATCATATTTTTAAGTACTGCAGCTCTTAGTAATAATGAGCATCTCCTCCATTATGTATTAATGTAAGAGACCATAACCTGCTTTTCTATCTGTTATATTTGTTCCCAAGAACAAGATTTGCGAAGTCACAGGTCATAGTTGTCCCTAGATATATTATATAGAACAAATACAAGTAATATAACAAAAATAAATACATCTTTCACATTATGTGCCTTTTTTTACCCATGAATTGGATTTTCGGTCAGGTGAATTTTATCTGCTGCTTTGTCTGAGAAACAGAGCATCATTGGAGGCAGCCATGGCCTAATGGTTAGAGAAGAAGCTTTGGGACCGAAAGATTGCTGGTTCGATTCCCGAAACAGTAGGAAAAATGTGTGGCAGTGGGGGAGTCAGCAGCATCTTCCCTTCCTCCATCTTCATGGCTGAAGTGCCCTTGAGCAAGGTACCTAAACCCCAACTGCTCTCCGGACGCAGCAGTGGGTGGCAGCCCACCACTCCAAGTGTGTGTGTTCTCACTGTTTACGTGTGTGTGCTCACACTGAATGAGTAAAATGCAGAGGTTACATTTCCCTTACAGGATTTATACAGTATATCAAAAAAATGCATTACCAAAAAAAAGGTTTTCAGGTCAAACTGTATGGGGTTAAAAATATAATTCTGTGTCTACACTGTCAATAATGGTACTTGTACAATTAATAAATTAATTAACGAGATCACTGTGCTCCAGCTGAGAGTTCAGGGGAAAAAATGGCATTCTCCATTTTTAAATGTGATGAAATTATAGTGAACAACACACCGTAGAGTTTGAAACTTTAAATTATAGGTGTGTGTTGTAATTCAGACTTCGCTGAGCAGCAGTCTGACTGATTCGCTCAGACCAAGTTCTTTTCATAATGATAGATCAGTAAGTGCATCCTCTTAGCAAAGGATATTAAGCTAACTAATTACTCCTTTTACATGGTCTGAATAGAGGAAAGGAGACACGCACACATGCACAATGCCGTGTAATTACTCTAAACTAAATTAAACAGGTAGTGATTTACGACAACGCTCCTGTATGAGGGCGTGAGGGGTAATGAACGAGAAAACAAGCCTTAGGTTATGTAACAAAGAAACACAAAAGCTCAAATTACATCATAATGCAAATGAGATCTAATGGAAAGTTCATAGAAAGTTGAAAAAGAGATGATAACATGGTTAGATTTTGTAGGATTTCCTTCAAGGTTCTTCGGTCAATAAATGTCATTAAACCAACCTGTTGATAATTCGAGCAGAGGGTAAAGAGAGTTTGTAATTTCAGAGCGCAGCAAGCCATGAGAATTATGAGAGCACTGCACTGGACTAATTCACCTGCACACAAAATGAAAGGCTTTTATAACTGACATTAATGAATGAAAATGGGGTTTGGAAAGGTTAAAAAAAAATCACCTTAAAAGAAAATAATCACTAAAGCTAGTATCTAACTAATTTATCTAAGTATCTGTTATCTCAAAACTGTTGCTAAACATTTCACATACCGTTTTTTTTTCTTGCCCCAAAGAAATTTTGAACAATTTATTTTTCCAAACCACATTTCAAAACGTTTGCAGAACAATTGTAAGTGTTTGAAAATGGTTGTAACATGGGTTGCTAAAGTTATTTTTAGTTTGTGAAAAAAAGGGGGGGAGGTTATCTCGCCTTTTTTAATTGGGTTGGGTCCATCAGCCATTCTTTTTCTCCTTTTTATTCCTCTTCTTTCCTTGTTGTCGGCCAGACAAAACAATTGTTCCTCAAGGGCAAAAGCTCGTTGGGCTTCTTCCTGACAGAAATCCATTTCTGTGTTCTGTAAGCCCAACTGAGAAGGGTTTGCTCACTCTTTTTATAGGGTTGGGTGATTCATTTCCAAGGTTGGCCTGACAATTGCCTATTATTTTACTATAAATTGGCAAAAGGTTGTCGCTAGCATTTGCTAAAGTGCGGCAGCTGTCTACTACAAACACGTCCGCAAACATTCAAGCAAAATGAGTTTCTAAATGTCACTTAAATTCTCAAATGTTGCAAAAGGACAGAGGCAAACCCTGATTTTTGTCAACAGAAAACTTCGCTTATTCCTAATTAGGGTCGCGGGGAGGCTGGCACCCATCTTAGCCGACTGCTGTGTGAGATACAGACTTAAAAACTAAGCTCTTCCTGAAAGGGCCCTTGGGCTCTAAATTGCCTGGTTTTCTTAATAGCTTCAGACAAGAGTCATTTCTTAATTTGTAAGGTGAACTCTCTAAATATGCAAGTGGGAGTAGATTTGTCACTTTTCTTCTTTTTTTTTCCCTTTACCTCAATCCAGGAGAAAAAAAAATCTCGATCTCTTTCATTTGACATTACATACAAAACACAGCCCGGAAAAAGCAATTGTACTGGAGCCTATAGAGATTGAGAGAGTATTTATTTGTCCCTGAGGTGAGAACAAAAACCCACACATGTATTTGTGAATAATGTATGAGCATCTGTGATAAACAACTAAACATCTCCAATGGTTTAATAGCTGGCCATTGTGAAATGTTAGAAATGTTCAGGAGTATGGTATTTCGTGGGAAACGGGGGAGGTTATAACAAAGATTCCAACATATTTATGGTTAAGGTTATAAAGTTTAATTACAGGAAGTAGAACAAACACGGGAACAGCCCACTGTCATTTTTTCAGAAATTAAGTTATATGAGACTGTTGTACAACACATACACTGTATCTGCATACAGCTTTGCATTTCTGAAAAGAAAACATGCGACTAAAAGCCACATAATGTCACTTCTTGCAGCAGAACTAAAGATGTTCCCATCAGTAATAGACCACCGAGACCCAGAACAAGGCCACTTTACTTTATTGACACAAAATGTTCATCAACAAGCTTTTCTATGAGAAAAATTAAATGAAAACTAAATTAATTCAACCTTGTGCTTAAATCTATGGCACACTGAAATAAAACGTTTCTGAGTAAATAAAAAATTAAACCTACTTTCCCTTCATCACTGAACAGTGAATGTAAAAAAACCATACAAGATCAATAATTTGGATTGTGAATTATTATATCGGGGCGGTATTTGGTGTATTGTGTATTTCTTTGTGGAGTTTGCATGTTCCCCCTGTGCTTGTGTGGGTTTCCTCTGTGTACTCTGGTTTCCTCCCACAGTCCAAAAACATGCACCGTAGGCTAAATGGCTGTTCTAAATCATCCCTAGGTGTGAGTGTGAATGGTTGGCCCTGTAACGGTCTGGTGAGCTGTTCAGGGTGTACCCCGCCCATAGTCGGCTGAGATGCACCAAAGGGCACCAGCTTCAAGCGACCCTAATTAGGATTAAGTGGCTTAGAAGATGAATGAATAAATGAATGTGAACTGATAACTTTTATATGCAAGTTGGATCTGTTGGATCTGAATCTGGCGGTACAGATTTTCATTAAGTCAGATATAAAAAGCGCATTGTAAAGCATTACAAGCATGCCCAAGTCGTTCAATCATTTAGGAGCGAGTCCACTGGGATTTGTAAATCTCTCTTGATTAAAGGAATAAAGCATGTTATTTTATGAGAATTCAATATTAATTCGTCTTCTCCTGCCTCCCATGAGCTCTGGGCTCAAAGAAACTAAACGATCATTGACCTAGGAACATTTATTATGCCTTAATATATGACATAATAGGGATTGATGTTAACATCTTGTCAGTTAAATGACTGTCAACAACCAATTTGTTATTGATCAGATAATAAAGAAAAGTCAGGGCTTGTATTCAGATGGAATGAACTAGCAGAGTGGAGCAGTGTACTGATATTGAGATGAAAATCTACACTGGTTCGATGGCAGTTGTTTTTGAAAATGTGACTTCAGTGTGCACACCATTGCGCATTCTTAAAAGTGTAAACTGCATCGTTAGCAGGCAGATGCTAGATTCATATCAGAATCATATCAGAGTCTCACCCATCTCATTTCATTTGCCGAGCAGCTTAATCCTTCTGTGGGGACAGTGGTGTAGTGGCTTGGGTGCTGGGCTCCTGGTTCAGAAGTCGTGAGTTAGAATCCCTATTACCCCACAATGCACTATGCTGCAAGTGTGCCTCTGCCCACCCAGCAGTATAAATGGGTACCAGTAGAGTCCCATTCAGGAGGAAATCCTACAGAAACCGGTCTGATGAGCCAGTAGGCTCAGGTGTAAAAGTTAAAACCCAACTTAATCCGTCTAGGGTCTTGAGGGGACATACACACTAGGCAAAAGTGGGGCACACTCTGAACCATAGAAGGCTACACACAGAACTATTCACACTCACACTCACACTTATTGAGCCAATTATTGTGCATGTCTGGACTACAGGAGGAAACCCATACAAACTCTACACTGACACTCCGGATCCGGGAATCGAACCAGGACCTTCTTGCTATGAGGTGGACATGCTAACCGCTACACCACCCCACTGTGAAATGAAATGAAATGAAATGAAATGAAATGAAATGAAATGTTTAAATCACAAAGCACGAAAAAGCTGCAGTAGTTATTATCACAGTTAGTGAGTACCTCATAATGAATTTGATTTTAGTTGCTTGGTCAGTTCGTCTTCCTACAACCACTTAGCCTAACACGCCCTTAATGAAAACACACACACACACACACACACACACACCATTCAAAGATGCACTTCGCTGAACATCTATTACTCCATATATTTTTTTCCTCCCCTTCTTCCTTTTATCCTACTTCTCTCTTCTCCTTTTTCTGTCTCCTCCCAAGTCTCTGACCATCTCTCCTCTCTCCCTCTCTCTCTCTCTCTGGCTATGAGCTGCTTGATAAAAGCTGCCTGGATGACAACTCGTTTCACACACCACTTATTACTGATGAAGCTCTGCTCATACAGAATGATCCCTCTCCTTTACCACCTCTTTCTCTCTCTCTCTCTCTCTCTCTCTCTCTCTTTCTCTCTCTCTCTCTCTTTCTCTCTCTCTCTCTCTCTCTCTCTCTTGCTCTCTCTCTCTCTCTCTCTCTCTGGTGATTTCGAGAAAGGCCATGGCAAAAGACATGCACCATGAAGCCCTTGTGTTGTTTCTCTGTTTCACTTACGAATATTATTTATTCATTTTTGCTACATTTTGTCACCAGCTTCCTTATTATGTGTCATTCTCAAATGTCTCTTCAATTTGTCTTTTTCACATTACACAGAATGCAAGGTCCTAAGTAAATATAAAGACACTAGAATCTCTGATATAACCTCTGTAATGTAACAGCCCATTGCTTATCTTTGACGAGCACTCCCGGTAGCTGTGCAGTAGGCAAGAAGGACATTTTCATTTATTACCAATTTAAATTTTATTTGAAATTCAGAGACAGTGAAGGCTCTCTTGTGGACTTCAAAAAGTGCTGTCTGGATTTAATATTAAATAATATGAAGAAACGGGTCCATGTGTGGGTGACCAAGACGAGATGGGCAGAGAAGAAATAGACAGGACGGTAACTCACTTAAACCACCAGGCCGAGGGTGTTGGGAAGTTCCACCTTTAGTGTTTTCCATCACTTCTATTTTCCTGGCAGACGTTTCTTGAAAGCTCTTATTATATCCACCCCTGATGATCACTCTGATGTTCTTGTCCTCCTCTCCATATTCATCCACATTTCCCTCCAAATCAACAACTTTGTGCTGTAATTAGCAATTCTTGCAGCAATGGCTTGCTCTCACTTTTTAATTGCTTTTGCCAGCTGATGTCTAAAGACCTACTTGGGGTGTGAAAAGGTTGGGGGGAAATATGCCCTATGTATGTGCATTTGGCTATTTTGGGACAGCAATACTGCCTGTATCACAGAATTAACTTTATAGCATTTATGCAAATTCATGAAATTTAGAGCACCAAAGTACTGGCTGTTTAGGAACTAAATTGAGCAGAGAAAACTTTTTAAAGTGCATATGTGTGTCAAAGTGTGGCAGGGTGGCATGAGAAAAATGTTAATATATTTTAGAGGAAAAATGTTGAGTTTCCAAATGCAGGCATAAGGATTGTCTGCTTTTAAGAAGGGACAGATGGTTAATTGGCCATTAGAATGATTCTTCTTAGGCCACTTGGCGCTGAACTGAATGAGTGATGAATAGCCAACATGAACTCACGTCTTATTCCTGTATATGAGGACCACATTTCTTATAAAGTGTGACTGAAACCTGGTGACTTTTTGTCCCTGTAATGAGCAGTAGGATAGTGGAGCTCCATGGGGTGTATCTCACTAATCATGAGGGTGTGAGCAGTGTCGCTTCAACCCACATCGTTAAAGAAACTCTCTATATTTTTATAATTCATAATTAAAGTGCGAAACTCATCTGATTAGTTTTCCGAGTTGTGTTTTTATTCTTTTTTTATATTTTCTTTTGCTTAAGCCTTTCTAGCATTATGTTCAATGGTGTTCAATAGGAACAGGAAACCTAACATACCAAGTTAAATGTTTTAGCCTCCAACATTAGCCTTTTCTCATCTCAACTGGTGCAGCAGCTGTTTAATCATTTAGTTTATGCAGCTCGCTTAGCACTGCCTGAACAGACTGGGTTCCAAATCTTTCATAAAATCTCTCATGGTGTCCTATATCGCGACACCAGGGTTGTTGCTGACCATGGTCACAACCGATAGACGCAGGGTACTCTGTGAATGTTGTTGTCATCCTACTCCTAAACTAAATTATTATTACTGATTTGAAAAATGTTTTTGGGTGCTGGAGAAAACTGTGTTATCACTTATGTATGAAAATGCTTTTAGTATTTAAATCTCCTATCATACTCTATTATTGTGCACTAGCAATGTCCTCCTGTGATGTCAGAGCAGCAAAAAAATATAGCACCAAAGGAAAACAGATAGGATTTGGTTTTAAAAAATGAATATTTTTTTGTTGAACTCTGACATATATGATATTTTATCATTTATATTTTATATAATTGATTACACTGCATAATCGCAAATGAAGTCAGCTGATGACATGAATGTACTGAATGAGCAGCTTATCACATCAATAGGCTTTTTCTGATGGTACAGATATAAAATTGGGGCTCAAATAGTGAAAGAGTGGCTCAGGGAGCATGAGGAATCATTTTCACACATAAACTGGCACCAAAGAGTCCTACTGAGTTTTTGGGATGTGCAAGAGAAGACTTTATGGAGTGGTTCAATTTTCTCATGTAGGTGAAAAAATAACTCAACTCTAAATGGAAATAAATATTGCGGTGTAAAGTTTGTTAAGATCGCGAAAACAAGTGGCTGAAATGAGCTTC
Organism: Porochilus rendahli; assembly: GCA_039654305.1. NCBI lineage: Eukaryota > Metazoa > Chordata > Actinopteri > Siluriformes > Plotosidae > Porochilus > Porochilus rendahli. Next base: position 19,747,574 of record JBCNYG010000007.1, on the reverse strand, counting down.
CTTCGCAGAGTGGCGGGTCTCTCCCTTAGAGACAGGGTGAGAGGGTCTGTCATCTGGGAGGGGCTCTGAGTAGAACCGCTGCTGCTTCGTGCTGAGAGGAGCCAGTTGAGGTGGCTCGGGCATCTGATTAGAATGCCTCCCGAACGCCTCCCTGGTGTGGTGTTTCAGGCATGTCTGAACGGGAAGAGACCCCGGGGCTGACCCAGAACTCGCTGGAGGGACTACATCTCTCGACTGGTCTGGGAACGCCTTGGCGTCCCCCCGGAAGAGCTGGAGGAAGTGGCTGGGGAGAGGAACGTCTGGACCTTACTGTTTGGGCTGCTGCCCCCGCGACCCGACCCCGGAAAAAGCAGAAGATGAATGAATGAAATGAAAAGTTTGTTGAAATAAAGCCATGGTGATTCTTCACTGTGATCAAGGCTAAAAGTGGTCCAAATAAAATATTGAGTGCATGACATTTTTTGGCAGTGCAGTGTATAATATGTTTCAGGGTGGACTTTTTTAGTTATCCAATAGTGATTGGTCCTTCATGTTACATGTACACACTCACTCATAGTGAGTATAAAATTAGCGACCCGGATATCGGGTTACTCCAATAAACACAGTGTTCACCTTCTGTTTTTGTATCAGCTCTGACAAGAAAGCGAACATGCTAAGGTTACCTCTGCCTCGCTAGTATTATTGAACTTAATTATAAATTCCAGCTTCTGTAATAGAGCCGTGCATTAGATAGTGTGTAGCAGAAATAATTCGTATTTTACAGAGTGTATTTTCATGGGGAGCAGGGAGTCAGTTGGGGTTTGACCATTTGAAAGCTCCTTTTATGACAAGTTATGTGAACATAATGTTATTGTTTCTGTTACCATGACTGTTTTAGTCAAACTGGGTTGTATAATTAAGACAATATAAAATGTGATATAATTAATATGATTTCAAATGATTGTGTGAGTGTTGGCCCTGCGATGGCCTGGCGAGCCATCCAAAGTGTACTCCGCCCTTGCCCAGTGTCAGCTAAGATCAGTGCCTGCCTCTCCGCGACCCTAATTAGGACAAAGCAGCTTAGAAAATGAATGCATGAATAAATAATGTCAGAATATTTATCTAGTTAACACACAAGCATGCCTAGACAGAAGCTTATTTTAAGCATAGATGTGGAGAGATGGATCTCAGACTCTCCATGTGTATGAATGTAAGTGAAGTTATTGTACTCTCACAGTCAGTCAGTCTCTGTCTCTCTCTGTCTCGCTCTCTCTCTCTCTCTCTCTTGCGCTCTCTCTCTCGCTCGCGTGCTCTCTCTCTCTCTCTCTCTTGCGCGCTCTCTCGCTCTCTCTCTCTCTCATTCTCTCTCTTTCTCTCTCTCTCTCTCTATCGTTGTATCTGGAAGTAGATCACACACATGCCCAAATAAAACAGAACTGAGGTTTATTGGGATTGAAACTGAAATATAATAGATAGGCTCACAGACCACTGCTCAGACATAAACGCACATAAACAAACAAAAAATAACATTCAGACTAAGCAGACAGACTTGCAGGTAACAGTTATGGGCGCAAATGCTCAAATCGTAAATTTGAAGTACGCATGGGAGCTTAAAATAACTAGAATGGGCGGAGACGGTGAGGACGTCTTACTCTTACTCTCATTGGAAAATAATCCCTTACATTTTGCTAAAAAAAAACAAAAAAAACAAATAACAAATAAATGGTAATATGTTGTTAACTCAGCAAATATTTCCATGGGTAAAGTGGTGGAAGATGTTGTAAATGTCGTCATATGAGGGAATATTTGAATTCGCATCTTTACTGAGTCATCATGAGTAGTGTGTAAACAAAATACATAAGGAATCAAACATGTACCGGTATGATAGAATATGACAAGTATCAATTCTTAGCACACTGAAATTATTAATAACTAATAATAACAAACAAAAATTGTGTTCTTTACCTGGAACATCCCATTTGCCCAATGTGCATGTGTTTGGACTGTGGGATGAAACCAAAGTACCCAGAGGAAACCTACCCTTGCACAGCCAGGACATGCAAGCCCTGGACTCTAATCCAGTACATTCTTGGTGTGAGGCAGACGTGCTCACCATTACCCCACTGTGCTGCCCCCCTCTGGTATATATTTTATTATTGAAAATTTAAAAAGTTGGCAGCTTAATAAAAGCATGGTTAACAGCTTGTATTATTAGAATTATTTTTGATTTGGTAGGAATATGTAGGCAGTAAATGTAATGTTAATGATATTTAATTACAGACAATCAAATTAACGTATGGACAACTATTTATTCATTCATTCATTTTCTGAACCACTTAGTCCTAATTAGGGTCGGGGGGAGGCTGGCGCCCATCTCAGCCGACTCTGGGCGAGGGCGGGGTACACCCTGGACAGCTCGCCAGGCCATCGCA
>JBCNYG010000007.1:19692710-19715523 GCA_039654305.1 Porochilus rendahli | reverse complement strand
CGCCAGGCCATCGCAGGGCAGAAACACGCTGACGGCTATGCAGCCTACTCTTGACGAAAATCAGCAATGGTTCTTTTTTACATGCCTCTCACCACAGACAGTAAGAGACAGTGGCCTGCATTTGATAAGCCAGTTAGCTGCACTGCCGGTGCTGGCATTTTTTTTACTTTAAATATATTTAGAAAAAAAAAATCATTATAAATGTTGTGGGATATTTTTTTTATAGTAGCAAATTGCAGTGCAGGGAAAAAAAAGTTTTGTTTAAGTGACGTTTTTATTCACATGATTCAATACGCCATTTTGCATATTCACGTCTTTGGGCTCTGACCAGAAGTACAAGATTTTACTCTGTCTTGACTACATTTCCCAGTTATTCCACCTGTCTCGGTTTGTTCGTACTTCCTATGTCACTTTAACTGACATGCTTTTAAACCAATCACATTTTGCTAAGTCAGAGCGCCTAGCGACGGGACTGATACCAAGCAACCGCCAGCAGAATATACAGTACACTAGAATGTGGTGAAAGGCGTACATTGTGTAGTGCACCTATGTAGGGGAAATTAGGCGTTTGAAATTTAGCCATGGTTTCTACGCGCGTAACCAGGAAGTGGAAGAGAGTAGAGTGTAAGCCCCTCCGTCTACATGTGAGTCGCCTTTTGCACCACGCGCCGTCGGTGAGGGGAGAAGGAACCGGCGGGGAGAGGCGACGTCACGCAGATAACTAACAACCGAATCACCCGACCGAGAGGAGAAAAGATTGACCGGGAGACTGAGAGAGGAGACAGCGGAGACTGATTCAGGTAGAGGTTGTTAAAGTTGTATTAAATGAGGTTGGAGTGTAAAAACCCGAGCGGTTTCGTGTTTCTAAGGGCAACGAGATAAAGTCGTGGATTTTGGGTGGGAAGAAACGGAGGCCTAGAGTTGCCGCGCAGTTCAACACACAGCAACGCATGGGTTTCGTTAGATGGTTTACTGTTAGTATTCTGTGTTTGTTTGTCCTTCCTGTACATGCAACAAAAAACAAGACGATATATTTCAGAGTTTTGTTATACAGCTTGATGCTGCTCGTTGCGTCAGGTTAGCCCCAGAGTCAGTCAGCTAGCGGTAATGCTACACCCCTGAAAAACCAGCAACCCCGCTGCTTTACCCTTTAACTCTTACGATTTACAGTAAGATTACGATTTTAAACTTGGTGGAAAGAGGTGTGGGTAATATAGCATGTTAAAAGGCTGTGAGGGTTCACATTGCGTCCTTTTTTCGTTCCAGGTTCCCACACGATCAGAGAGCAGGGAAGATGGCGGACGATCCGAGTGCAGCCGACAGAAACGTGGAAATCTGGAAAATTAAGAAGCTCATCAAGAGTTTGGAAGCTGCCAGAGGGTACGTGAGTGCATTCATATGCGAGCAGGGGCGTCTTAACAAACCGGTTGGGCTTTCCACAGTGCTAACGCTTGCTATTTAACTGCACTGCTGGTTTGCTAACTAGCCTGTGCTAGCTGTGTACCCGGGGCCTTGGGAGGAGTACCGTTAGCGTTAACCTCACTGGAACCGGCAAATGAGGAGGAATTGAGCACTCTCATGTGGTTAGTTTGTAGATTTTGTGACTTTCATGCTTTAGCTGTGAAGCTCAATGTAATTTCATTAGCTGGAAGTTGTACTAAATGTCAGATAAGGTGCGGAAAAAATATAGTCGGTAGTTCGTGTTTAACAGGAGTACATGGAATAATTGAGAATTACCCGAGTGTGTGGTTTCGCTCAGCTGATGTTAAAAGTCGTGTTTATTTGGCCAAGGTTTACTGTTTGTGTTGGCTTTGTGATGCTAACGAACTGGCTGTAGCCGGTATAAGCTAGCAGTGTTGTTCTCCCGGAATGGCCCACGCGCCCAAAACTCACTAAACCCGAGTGCGAGCCGTCATTTACACGAGCCGCCGTGGTCACGTGGTGTGTAATGTAACGGTTTTTTGTTCAGGGCCCACTTTTATTCTGTTGTGCGTGTTTGGCTGAGAGGTGTTAGTGTGTTGAGGTGGGATAATGGTGGCACCGGGCAGTCTGTGTTTAGATGAGCCATGTGGAAATGCAGTGTGCCTCACTGACTTTCTCTCTTCCTTCCTTCTGCAAGGTAGTTATGAGCTGGGGACACACTTCAATCCTTCATTCAAGGGCAGTGTGTGTGTGTTTGTGTTCGCCCTTTGTCTATATGTAACATGGGACAGTGGGTGTAAGTCATGTCTGGATTAATACCTGTCTGTTTTTTTAATTACTTACTAGACAGTCAAGACTGAGTGTTCATAACTGAACATGAGCATGTTGGCACAAATCTGAATATTGTTCTCTCTAAACTTAATGAATCCAGCTTTCTTTTATTTCCTCAATGTTGCCTGTTTTCAAAGCTGTGAATGGTGTGTGTGTGCGTTTGAATAATGTGGGCTTTGGTGCATCAACACACAAGTCATTTGACATGTTTTTCTAATAGTCAGGACTGTCAGTCGATACTGCTGCAATCACAGTTTTTCCTGTATTGCTTATTATGCAGCCATTTTTGTTTATTATCTAACATGCACTCTTTTACTGTCATCTATTTCCTCCTACTTGTTTAAGTAGTATTTCCTCCCAACATTTCCCTTGTCTGTGATGTGAGGGATAATGTCGACTGCACATTTGGAGCAAAAGCTGAGCCACTGTGTATATATTATTACTGCCATTATGGCAGAATGTTCAAATTTACAGGATCTCTTTTTTTATGTAGGTGTTTTTTTGTTTGTTTGTTTTTTTTTGTTTTTTAAGAAAATGCCACCCATGCAATTTTTTTGGTTGGTGCTGTCATTTTATTGTTCCTGTAAGAAAATTGTAGTTGTGTGTCTTGTTGCTGTCACATGGGAACATCACTAGCGCTGTGACTATGACCGCCACTAATAGAAAAATCTCAAAGATCTCAGAGGTCAGTTCATACTTTCTGAACATGGTACAGCTAAACACCACAGCTGTGCCAAATTCCAGCAGGGGCTATGCTCCTATCAGTGATCTACCGGGAACGAAGCTTTGAGGGATTAACTCTAATGTTAACATGAATACTGAAGCGCCTTGGGGCGAGTTTACAGGTTACATTTGTCTCGTTTTTACCCAGTTTCTATATTTATTAACAGGATTGCTCAAAAATTTGAAGATTTTCTTAAATGTTTTACCAGAGGTGGGGTTTGGAGACATTAAAGCTCTATTAGATTTTTAGTGATGACCTGGATTGAAATCTGGATCCCAGAATTTTTTAAAGGATTCTTTTACATTGTGTGAGAAGGTAATTTTTGATGTTTTGGTTTGTATGCTGGGCTTGGTGGAGGTTTGTTGTCTTGGAGTACTGTGTTTTTTAAATACAACTGAGCAGTTAAGAGTGACGGGCCTCGGTCAAGACCCCATCTTGCATCTTGGTCGTGCAGGGATTTAGATTCTCAAACTTTGAGACTGAGCATTGGATGAGTCTGTCTGTTGCAACCATTAATAGATTTTTAAATGGAAAAAATACCAAGAAAAAGAAATATTACAGCAATGTTTAAATTATACTTGTATTATGAGGATCACATTTACAATGAACAACCGTTAACACAAGGTGATTGTCGTGATTTCTTTTACGTCAAGTCATATTAAGAAAATATTGTGTGAGGTGGGTTATAAATATGCACAGTAATAGTTAAATAAGGATCTTGTGTGTGTTCCTCAAATATTTAACTTTTCTGGATCTACACCAGTTTTAAGGCGGTTTTAATTGTCTTTGTAAAGTCATGTTAAGGAAAATGTGACATTTAAAGACACTGATATAGTGAAGTAATTAACATTTTCCTGGTCAAATTTCATTCAACTCTCATTGAGTTCCATGTCTCATATATTCCTTTTATTGGTCATTCCATGGGGAAACATCATGAAATAAAAAAGGGACACTTTTAATACTTTCACTCTGAAGGTAAATAAGCAACAGGTGAGGAGGTGAGTTTATGCACAAGTGCAAACCATGCAAAGCTCTCATGGCGCTGCTGCCTGTTCTACACAGTGCGTCTTAAAACTGATGGAAGTTGGTACGTTAGTTAGTTAGTTGTTGCCTGTTTGTTCCTTCCTATCAGAGATTTTATCAGCTCTATTGCAGTTTAACTGTATTGTCCACAGCTTGTATTCGTCTCGCCTCCCTGAAATAGCTGCGCTATCAGACTCCCTCAGAGACACTCTCAGGCTGGTGTTGCTTGTGTATATCTGCTACCTGATCACTATGCATTGGCGTGACTCGATCAGACGCTAGATTGTGAAACGTTTGTTTCCTGCAGAAATATTTAACTGAAACAATGCAAGTAGTGATAATGTTTGGGTGTTTAGGTTTAGTTTGTTATGGCAACAACATGAATTGAACCATTAAAGGTTTTCATGTTCACTGGAGATAAGAAAAGTAGCTACAGGGTCTTCTCGCTTCTCGTTCATGAATTTAAAAACCTTGTAAGTACTAAGTCATCTATTCCCATGTAGGAGTGTCTGCAAGCTGTGTTGATTTTTCCGAAAATTTGCCATAAAACCTGCAGACCTAAATTATTTAAAGTATCCCAAGTTATGATTTATTCAGCTTCCAGTTGGGATGGTTTTAGTCAGTATTCTCTAATGTGAGCTTTCATATGCAATACAGTAACATGTAAGGCAGGATGACATGAAATGAACCCGCACAACCATGAGAAGCAAGGACAGCACATTCACAACACAAGGACAATGCGTTCTCATGTCAACTACACATTACAACAGACCAATATTTGATGGATTAGGCGGCATTACAGGATTAAGGGGGCTGTATTAAGTGTTGACTGAGTTGCTCACTCATGCGCTCTCTCTCTATCTCTCTCTCCCTCTCTCTCCTTCTCAGTAACGGGACCAGTATGATTTCGCTAATCATCCCTCCTAAAGATCAGATCTCCAGAGTGGCCAAGATGTTGGCTGACGAGTTTGGCACGGCTTCTAACATCAAGAGCAGAGTTAACAGACTGTCTGTGCTGGGAGCCATTACTTCTGTACAGCAAAGACTCAAACTCTACAATAAAGGTGTGTATTTTTACTTTATGATCACATGGACTTCCTGTTTGTCTGGGATGCTGTACTTTTAGGTTTAGATATACATCCAAGCTTCTCTAAAGCTGCTTTGTGACTATATTGTAAAAGTAATTTGAATATATAGTTGTGCAGAATTGCTGATGTCAATGCTGTAATCGGAGCATTTCTTTTTTTGGGGGCCTTGCTGTGGAGATATTGGAGACTTCAGTGGTCAAACGAGAATAAAGTATACTTTGCCTGGCAGAAAAGACAGATTACTGAACTGGGAGGGATGCGTGAGATTCTTTTGTATCTTTTATGCATTTTGACCTGGGAAGCCTCAGACTTTTAAACTGTTAAAATAAAATAATGGACTGGAAAGAATGGTTGAGTGCATTATTCAGTCGTAGTCCTGCTAGCTCTTTCTTAATGGCTTTTTGTATTGTTACTTGGCACACGTCTGGTGGGGACTAGGGTAATCTTATTCACAGATGTGTTTCTTACTTTTAGCCCCAAGATTAAGCTTTTTTTTTATGAATGTATATATGTTGCAGTGCCCCCGAATGGTCTGGTAGTCTACTGTGGCACCATCGTGACTGAAGAAGGCAAAGAGAAGAAAGTCAACATCGACTTTGAGCCTTTCAAACCCATCAATACCTCGCTTTATCTCTGTGACAACAAATTTCACACTGAAGTAAGTCATGCGTTACAGCAGCTTTTTGCTTAATGACGGAGCATTTGTGTGTGAGAGAGGGTGCGATCATCAGTGTGTTACACTGTGTACTTTTTGGCGCAGATTCTTGAATAGTGCCTTTTACGCAAAACTCAGCAGTTTGAGTCCATAATTGTATTCACATGTAAATTATGGGAATGTGAAGTAAATCAATGGTGGCACTGTGACACTATTTTTTGTGAAAGAATATAATCCAGGACTATCATCAGAGTGACCATTTTCAGAAGAATAAGAATTATTCAGCGAACGCTGGGTGAATATTCAATTCGGCATATTTGATTCGGAGACATGAACCAAGCCTGGGGCACATAGTTGTTTTTAATGTATAATTTATGGGAACAGAAGTTTAAAAAAATAATAATGGACAGTAAAATATGAGTTCTATGGAAGTTTTTTAGTTCTTGATGGAAGCTGATGAACTGCGCACGCGTGATCTTGGCTTTTTAACAGTCTAACATTTTGGTTTATAGAACAAAAAAGCAAAGACGAGAGTTTTATAGTTTGTTTACATATTTTAACCACGGCATCAGGGCAGGTTAGATGAGTGCTGCGCTTTAAGCAAGCTAATAGCTCAGTGTAGCTAACAGGATCTGTTCTGTTCATTCTACTCAATTGGAAACAAAAGTAAAATAACAAAGCGAGAGTAAACCGCACCCCATTGAGTATTTTTTAAATTAAAATAAGCTTTTTATGGTATATGTTTCATTTTTATTTGCGTTCTCCAAGGGTCTGTGACAGACTATAAGTGTCCAATTAAATTAAAGCCCCATCCACACAGTAAGGATTTTTAGTCCCAAGATGGAACAATCAGATGGCACCATTCTTGTGTAGTATATGCTAATGGGCGTTACCACCTCGCAGACACAGGTTAATGCTTGAATCATAATGGCTGACAAATTCTACAAATCCAACAAACTGTTATACACATGAGAAAAGCTAGGCAATATAGCCTAAAAAGAACTATTGTTTCAAACTGATTCAAAACATACCATAATGAACGGCATGACGACTGTCATGATTTAAAAATGTAAATTTGAAAGATCTGATTTTATTATGCTTTTATGTTCCCATGTAGTATACACTTAAGCATTTATTTATCTCAGGCTTAGTTGATTTCTCTGAACAGTCAGCGGACAGTCACCTCACCGTCAGCGACTTATTCTATAGAAAAGCAGAAGCAAATTGAAACCTGGGTGCAAACAGTGCCTCATCATGAGAAGTACTTTATTTACTTTAAATTTACTTCTCTCTGATGGCAACAGTGTCACACTGGATGTCTGATTTTCCTCCTTTATTGTTCAGACTATTGACATCATCCTGCAGCAGACATGCGTTTTTTCCACACAAGCTATTCTCACAGCTTCCCGTACTGTTATCCACATCATCTCTTCATAAACTCATAATTATGCCCTTTTCACCATCTACATTTCAACACCTGTGATTAGAGTTCACACACTTATCCATCTTTAACCAACATCGTAGAGTTGAGTTTTGTAGTGTACCTGTTTCCCTTGGGAGTGAAAAGGCTGAAACTTAAGCATTCTGAGGGGAAAAAGGCACTGTTTGAGTTTTCATAGCTTGCATTTGTGAAAGAAAATTATCCATGTTGCTTTCCAATTATTCCTGCACTATTAATGTGTGTGTTATCTAATTAAACAAAGGAAAAGCCATGAAATCAGATATAAAATTGTCTTCCCTTGTTGAGCAGCACATTAAGTTTGAACTGCTTACATGTTAGAATCCAAGACAGAAACTTCACACAACATACTATGCATTTGGTTTAAGGAATTGTTCGAGCCTTGGGTTTGGATTTGTTACTTTAGTGTGATTTTGGGGCAGCCGTAACCTAATTGCAAGAGAAGCGGCTTTGGGATCGAAAGGTCACTCGTTCAATTCCCAAACCAGCAGGAAAAGTGTAGTGGCTGGTGTGTGTGCTCATTGTTTACGCATGTGTGCTCACTTTGGCGCAGGATTAATACAGTATGGCAAAATACTGCAAAAAAAAAAATTGTACTATAGGAATTTACAGGGTACCCACAATACCTCCCACATTTTAAAAGTAAATGAAAATAAAATGGTTAAAGATAATCAAATTATTTGTTCACATTAGATATGATTAAATCGGGTCTTTTTTAATCAAAACAGTATATATTTATCATTTTATTATTTTTAACCATTTTTTTATTTACCATTGAAATGTGGGAGGTTTTTTGGGTTGCCCTGTAGAAAAAAAGAAACTCAATCTCGAAAAGCTTTATACACGTGTGTAGAAAGTAAATGTGAATGGTCATGTCACCTGTTAGTGAGTCTTTTAAGTACATAGCCCGTGTATGCTGTTTGTATGTGCGAGAGTATGTTTGGTGTTAAAGTACGTCAGCATGTGCAGGCTTATTTTAATGCCCTTATCACTAACCCGTTTTTTTTTTGGTGTGTGTGTTTTGGCATTATAACTCCTTTGTTTGCATTTGACACGCAGTCATTTCTCTTTCTGTCTCCTTCCTTTTACAGGCTCTGACAGCGCTGTTGTCAGACGACAGCAAGTTCGGCTTTATTGTAATCGATGGCAGCGGCGCGCTATTCGGGACCTTACAGGGCAACACCAGAGAAGTGCTGCACAAATTCACAGTGGACCTACCCAAAAAACACGGTAAACAGCTTACTCGGATACACACGCACCTATCCGGTAGCGCCAAGTGGTAATTAGCTTGAAAGCAGCGTCCTCTTGCTTAGTGTCTTTCATCTGTCCTGTGTTGGAACATGAATGCTTGATCAGTTAAACCCTGTGGTGTGGGGGGATAAGGCTGATTTTATTTCTCTCTATCACTGTGTGTGTGTGTGTGTGTGTGTGTGTGTGTGTGTGTGTGTCAGGTCGTGGAGGACAGTCTGCACTGCGTTTTGCACGGTTGAGAATGGAGAAGAGACATAACTACGTGCGTAAAGTGGCCGAGACGGCGGTGCAGCTCTTCGTGTCTAATGATAAGGTCAATGTAGCTGGCTTGGTGCTGGCCGGTTCAGCAGACTTCAAGACCGAACTCAGCCAGTCCGACATGTTTGACCCGGTACAAATGAAATATGAAAACAGTTTTTCAGATTGGTTTTTGTTCTTGGGGCCAGCACAAAATACTACATCTCCTAGAAATAGAAGTAATTATTTGTTTTTTTTTAACTCTTGATTTTAAGTGTTTGTTTGTTTTTTGGTCTAATAAACTGGCCTTAGTTCTAGATCCGAGTTTTTCTGTTAAAAAAAAAGAAAGAAATCCTACAGTACTTACACCTATTCTAGATCTTTCACCCCATATGAACTGGTGCTTTTTCTTCTTGGCTTGTGTATATATATATAGTGTATACTGTAACAGATCTAGGACAGTAATGATTATACTGTTGTCAGTGTAATGTCTTCAGGTTGGGTTCACCTAAAGTGAAAAGGGTTTCTCTCTCACTGCTGTTGCTGGACACGTTTTTATTCCTATCTCTACAGTGTACTCTCGGGTTTCACTTATCCATAACCCTATGAAGAGGTTGCGGCTTTGATTGAATCAGTTTGTTGGATTAAAAATGATGAGAGAGTAGGAAGAGACATTCCCATCCTGTTGTAATATCACTGCTGCTGTCAGGCATGTGGACTGTAATTCTTGACTCAGTATCAGATCAATAAATCATTTGTGATGTGATGAAGTGTCATCCCCACTGACCTTAAAAATCGTCTCCGTACTATTTATCTTGATGGATTCTCAGCTGTCCTTTAAAGACTCAGTTTTTCTTCTTTCTGACACTTAATTTATTAAAAAATAAAGGCCCACTGACATTAGCACAGTGTGTGCAGCAATGTCCTAGTGGGAAATGTATTGATGATGGCTCCACCATGCTGTGCCTGTTGGGCCCTTGAGGAAAGCTTTGGGGGTGTTGGATCGTGTGCTCTGACCCGAGGTTCCTCACAAGCTGGGATATGCAAAAACAAAGAATTTCAGTGTGCTGCCATGTATAGGAAACAAGTAAAGTTGCCTTCCTCTTAGCTCAGACTAGTTGAAGAGCGGCTCGGAAGATCAAAAACCCTTCCTCACCTGCCACTTTTGAATTTTAGCTAAATTTCTCTGCTAGCAACCACATGGGGTTATTGTAAAGCCTAAACACAGCCCTGTTGGGAATGTTTAAACAAAAATTGCTTCACATGCCCAGAGATAACCACTGTAACAGTAACCCTTTTCCCATGTAGCCTTAATCTCTACAGTCTTTACTGAAACGTGTACATATCCAAAAAATTATGGGAGCTTTTGTGCCATCTGTTCTGCTCTGCTAGGTTCTGTTAATCACTTTCTTTTAGTCTCATTTAAAGCTTTTTCTGGCTACAAATAAAAAAAAGTGTAAAGTGCTCTTAATTGAGTCACCAATTTCCCGTCATGTGCAGTGAGAGTTTTACTGTGTAATTAGTGAAGATATTACACCACACAAAAGTTATGTCAGCTAGTTGTGGTTGGTTCTGCGAGTTGACAAGCACAACAAGAATGACCAGCGCATTAGAGTAAGAGTTGAAGTTTTGGAACTGGATCCCATTTGGGTATAGTATACTTACAAGAAGATTTGTTGCCTTGGCAGGCAGTAAAATGAGAGCTTTGTCTTTGAGTCGAGGTAAAGAGCTCTCACTGGGTTGTCATGTGGTCCTGTAGTGGGGTATAGCCAATAGCTTCATTAATTTGAAAGTTGTTGTTATTAGTGCTGAGTATTGATATGAAATACGCATTGCTTTAAAACGGATGATGTCAGTGCTAGAAAGTCGTAGAAAGCCTAGTAGCTCCTCTAAGTTTCAACATTTGAGAGTATGCAAAAAAAAGTCTTTTGTAGTGACGCATGGGAACCTGACTGATTTGTATGTCCTTGTCTGATTGCAGAGGTTACAGGCAAAGGTTTTGAAACTGGTGGACATCTCTTACGGCGGCGAGAACGGTTTCAACCAGGCCATTGAGCTATCGGCCGAGGTCCTCTCCAACGTCAAATTCATCCAGGAAAAGAAACTAATAGGTACACAGTGTGATGAATGAAAAAGCCCAATAAGCATGTGTGTTTGGAAATATTGTGATTTTGTCAGGAATTGTAGCCCCTCCTTAAACATTCGTCCTGTCCCTCAGGTCGCTATTTCGACGAGATCAGCCAGGACACGGGGAAGTACTGTTTTGGTGTGGATGACACGCTGAAGGCCCTGGAGATGGGAGCAGTGGAAATCCTTATTGTTTACGAGAACCTGGACACCATGAGATACATCCTGCGAGTACATGGGGCTGAAGGCAACGGAGCAGAAAACGGTACATACACGCACTCACGATCATCCCGTGGGTACAGCAAATAGAACACAGCAGACACAAATGCAAGTGTCCACACACTGCACACAGCAGTGTACTCATTTGAAACATGTGTTATATGAGGACACACAAGCTTTGCTGCACACTGAGATGTAATGCATGTTTTCATCTTTTGGAGCGGTATCAGCCAGCTGTCAGGTGTGTGTTGTGTTCTGCTTGCACTCCTGACCCTGGCCTGTAAATCTTGGACAAGATAACTTGTATCCGTACTTTAACTCTCTGGTCAAACCTGGATAAGCATAGCTTGTTAAATGAGAGGGATGTGTATGTTCAGAGTGGGGTTTAATGATTCACCAGCGCCAGGCGGCTGATCCTGGTTAAGTATTTGGGTCAGATTTGTTGGTGGAATGTGTACATTTTTACATTTGTGTATTTCATAAAGACTTTCATGGTACTCCTGTAAAAGGATGCCAGGTTTGGTACAGTGCAGTGGCATTCCCCATGCACGTAGTGCACTCCCATACTTAAGGGAATATATTCAACCCATTTTTTCAATGACTGGTACATCCTTCTCATGTCCACACATGTACCACTGCAGTCTCAGTGCCCACAAACCAGAAAAATACTGATCACAGAAAGCTTATATCTTTAACATAGTGCAGGAGTAGTCAGATATAAGTGTTGGAGATTCACATGGCGAATTCAACAAAATAAAAGGTCAAGAGAAATCAGGTCAATAATGCAAAGTCCCACCATGTACAGAACAGTGTTGGCTACCATTTCATTACAGTCAAGAGCACTAGGGGAGCAGAGGCCTCCGCCAAGCCCAACAATTCCTTATGTGCACGTCTCAAAATTTTAAAGAACCCAATTCTTGATCCAGAGTTTGCTCTCTAATGGATTTGGGGTTTTGTTTTTGTCCAAAGTCTCACCCTTGGTAGAATTTTCTTGTAGCTACACACATCCATTTGTGCACTTCTGCTAATAAACACAAATTGAAGATATAACATGACCTCTTGGTAAATGTAATTAAACACATTGGTTTCATGCTTCTGTCTCGTGGAGTATGATGTAAACTCAGCTGACGAACTGAGTTTTTTTTGTTTGTTTGTTTGTTTGTTTGTCAGCTTATTCTCTTACTTTACACTGCATGTTTGTGTAAACTTACACATGCAAGCATTTTTAGAGAGCCCTGCTTTTAGGCGGTGCCTAAATATTTGTATTATTTCTTAACTTAATTAACTGGTCAGATGTTCACTCTTAACATGCCAGTTTGGATCACTTTGCTCTTGATTTATTTCAGACGAGAAGACCATTTATTTGACACCGGAGCAAGAGAAGGACAAATCCCACTTCACAGACAAGGAGGTGTGTGTGTGTCCGTCTGTCCGTGTCCATGATGTACATTTATTCATGAGTCATAGATTTGTGTTAAAGGTCATTTTGGTTGAGAACTAACTATCACATAATTAAAAGAAGACAGTCCGGTTTAAATGAGCTACTTTCTGTTATAAATACTTGTGAATTGTGGACTTCATGGATTCAAGTAAAATGTGCCTTTGTTAATTTGTGCATCCATCAGACAGGGCAGGAACACGAGCTGATCGAGTGTATGCCGCTGTTGGAGTGGTTCGCCAATAACTACAAGAAGTTTGGAGCCACACTGGAGATCGTCACAGACAAAAGTCAGGAAGGTTCGCAGTTCGTGAAGGGATTTGGTGGAATTGGAGGTGGGTTCACAGGCTTATACATTCAGCTTATTGGTCATTTTTTATTATTAGTTGTGTTTATGGTTCATCATTTGATGTGTGTTGTTTAAGTGTACACTTAAAGGTTAAGGGTTCTTTCTGAAGGTCCTAACAGTAGCTGTTTTATAGTACTGGGTTCCACTGTTGGTTAATTTTCCCATTAGAATCTCAGCCTTATTTGATCAGTAGAGATGCGCAAAGTTATTCAAATACCTGCCTAAGTCGTACAGGCACAAGTATTTGAATGATGTCATCACTCTTTAGGTGCTTATGCCTTACAACTATCCAGTGGCAGTTTTAACTTATGCAAATGTTACACAAAGCCATTTGGAGGAACAAATCGCACCAGCATATGGTCTCACAAGGGGTCTGAGGATCTCATCTCGGTACCTAATGGCACTCAGGCTACCTCTCCAGACTCTGTCACGTCTGTCACATGTGCTCAATGTGAACCTGCTTTCATCTGTGAAGAGCACAGGGTGCCAGTGGCGGATTTGTTAGGCTTGGTGGTGCCTCCATGCTCTGCACACTACACTAACGGACACAGCAAACCTTCTTGCCACAGCTTGCATTGATGTGCCATACTGGATGAGCTGCACAACCTGGGCCATTTGTGTGGGTTGTAAACTTCGTCTTATGCTACCACTAGAGTAAAAGAACCACCAGCATTCAAAAGTGACCAAAACATCAGCCAGAAAGCATCTGAACTGAGCAGTGGTCTGTAGTCGCCACCTGCAGAACCACTTCTTTATTGGGGTGTCTTGCTAATTGCTTATAATTTCCACCTGTTGGCTCTTCCATTTGCACAACAGCAGGTGAAATTGATTGTCAATCAGTGTTGCTTCCTAAGTGGACAGTGTGATTGACTTTGTGTTGTTACACTGTGTTGTTTAAGTTCCTTTAATTTTTTTGAGCAGTGTGTTTAAAATACAGAAAGCCTCACCCCTGTTTTAGGTTGCTTAGATTTCTACAGGTTTACTCATTTATTTGGTCTTGTTTTAAAATGAAGACATGGGTGCTGATATTTTAGCATCTCTAAGTCAGATTGTGCGCCTCTCCATACAGCCTTTCGGGAATTTGATGTACGACCTGCTTTATTGAGTGTCCCTCAACTTTACTTTATTGAGTGTCCCTCTTCATCAAACTTGCGGGTGCTTCTCTCACTCTATCAGATTTTTATTCTTCCTTGTACATAAACAGCCATATTTTGCAGTTATGTTATGGTTTCTTATGAATTTGCTAGAATATGAGGCACCATTTTTCAGTGTGGTTAAACATGAAGACGGAGTTGATGTTACCAGATTTTGGTTTGATCATAGCATGGGTGCGTCTGTGTCCGAGTGTCATCTCAAAAATTTTACAAGAATGTGTACTGTATACACATACATGTTTTCACAAAGTATTGAAAAATGATACAGAGCTTAACACAGTATATGGTTATTACAGAGCATTTTCTTTTATATCTTTGTGTTTATATATATATATATGTTGGTAAGAATTCAGTCATTTTGATAAACGTGTCTGTTTTAAAATCATTCGTTGCATCTTCCTGATGAACTATCTAGCTTCAATGAAGGGTTAAACATAACTTGGGGATCAGTGCATCCTTGTGGGTTTTACAACAACCAAAGCATTCTGTTATTAATCCTGTATGATTGAAAAGAATGACCACTAACTGTGTGTGTTTCTTGCAGGTATCCTGCGGTACAGAGTAGATTTCCAGGGGATGGAATACCAGGGAGAAGACGACGAGTTTTTTGATTTGGATGACTACTAGGTAGTCTGAGACTGAAATGAGAAGTGAGAAATGAGAGATTGCTATGAAGAAAAAAAAATCCAGAAAGAAATCTCTTTCTTTTGCAGCAAGCGAGTGTGTGGACCCTAATTAACCACAAACACACAAAACACACACAGGCAGTTTGAGAAGCTGAAGAGGAACTAACTGTCTGTCAATCAAACTAAGGACAGCACCCTTCACGAATAACAAATCTGCTCCTGCCTTTGAGCGCTCTGATTGGATTAGACTTTGCCTCATTTTCTTTATTCTTTCCCTTTCGAATTCAAGAAGTGTCAGCACGTGTCCATGATGTGAATCTGCTCAGCCCAACCAAGAACCATCTCTGGACTCAAGCCTCCTATAAAGAAGTCTATGTTTTTCTTTATATCCCTGTCCCTCCTTCATATCATTTCCCCTCCATTCACCAATCATACCTCTCTGGGTCCTTGTTGCATTTCCCTTGTTCCAATTATTATTATTTTTTTGGTTATTTTATTACTAGCAATTGCTGCTGCTGTGTTTTATGACAGTGTGGGATTTTTTTTTTACCTGGGTTTCTGTAGTGAAATGGGGACAAAAAGTATTAAATCTGAACTGCTTTAAAATCCAATATCCATATATGTGACCTGGTTTGTTTTTGTTTTTTTGTTTTTTTGTTCTTTTTTATTATTATTATTCTTCCCTGAAAAGAAGGTTGATGGCATTGGTTGTCAACATATAAAATACTTTGTCAATCTTTGTAAGGATTTTACAGTGCTTTTTTTTTTCTTACTCATGAGCTTGGAGATTTGCTCTGAAATCACTGGGTATGATAAAGAGCCTGACGATGGGCTTCGAAGACTATACCCCATGAAGGATCCCGGGCCGGGTTTGTTTCCGAGAAGATTGCGTGTCATCCTAGAGTTGTATTTAGTCCAAGCTGACATTGCCAGTGACCAATATTATATATGGGACTTTTCTTATCCAGACTTGAAATAAACAGAATCCCTCTGAAGCAATTAGTGGCACTCAGTAGGGTTTTCCATAAGACGCCTGTGAGCCTGTGTTTGCTCCTTTGACAAGGTCAGACGATCAAAAAAGTACTGTACAGTGGATTTACGCTTATCCCAAACTTTCCACCTATAATCATGCTGCCAATTATAATAGTTTGGCATTGTTAGTGTCATGATTGTGCACTACTAGTTACACTAATCAGGGTCATTTTTGTAAGAGCCTGTTGTATGAAGGACTGGGATTTCTTTTCCACATGCTGTTTAGCGACTCCTGTCTGTCTTGCAGCTGCTCATGAATGAAAAAATGAAGCGCACTACATTTCCATCTAGCTTGTTTGTCTTTTTTGAAATCGTACCCTTCTGTTTCAAGTTCATTGATACTTCTGAGATTTATTTTTTTTTAATCAAGACTGGAATCATGACAATTTCCAAAGCCTTAACTCACAGCAGATTGTAAATCTGTCCGATTCCAGTCTTGTGTGAATATATGAATGTGTGTATGTGTATGTATGTGTGTGTGTGTATATTGTGTGGTGTGTGCTTTTCTACCAGTCTATTATCCATCATCCACTTTTTTTTCATCTGTCTGCATCTTACAGTAGAATGAATTCAACTGGTAATAGAATGAAATGTGGTTATTAGACCCTCTCTAGATAATGCAGTTTGTGTGCATATGGTAACATGATATCAGATGGAAATGTTCTGGAAATGACCAGCCAGAGATGTTTCCGAGTAACACTAAATATTCTTAAGGAAGTATGGTTTTGACATGTACGGTGTATATTATACAATTAGTGGACTAGGTTTGAGTCTGTAGACATGACATTAAGTATTTACTTTCAAAACAACGCAGGCATGAAAGACGTCACTTTAGGAATATCCACATGTCATATCCACATATCAAAGAATAACAAAGGGTTCAAGAAACTACTCGCACACGTGAAACTTCATTCAATCCAGTTTTTATACATCAGTGTTTGAACACATGAAACTTAAGGAGAGAGAGAGGCAGCGCTAAGGTTTGTTGGTAGCCTAATCGGTCTCAGTTGCCAACATGGTGAGGTCATTAGCACACTGTCCATTCGCTGTCAAAGCAGTCTTCACATGTAACTACTTTCTTAATTGCTGCACAGGGCCTGTTCAAGAAGTTTCAGAATCAGAACCCAGAATCCGCCAGATCGGAAAAGCTATCTTGCCGATGAGTTGAGAATGTCGGAGCAACAGGCTCTGAAATTAAATCTGGTTTCGGCAAGAAAGATGGAATCCAAGATCATTGCAAGGTCCAAGGGAAATGCTTCCCAATCTGGTGATCCCGTTGCATGGTGATGTTGAGTGGCTGGCTGGGGGGGTTACCTTAAGTCATGAGTGTTTAATCATCGCCAAGTTCTGCAGATGTCCTGCTCTTCCACCTGACATGGCCTGTTGAGCCATGTCACCTTTCAGAAATCGCCTCCAAGTGTGTATAGACGACAACGGCCACCATTTGGAGGATGTCATCTTACAAACCTAATGCCTAAAATCTATTGAACGAAGTTTTGTTTGTGTGCAAATAAGTTGGTTTGGTTTAATTTTTTTCATTAACCTTTGAAATGTCGGAGGGCTTTTTGTGTCGCCCTGTATTTAGTGTGGCATGGTCGTTCATCACGTAGCGCTCAAGGTCCCCAATTCCATCCTGAGCTCAGGTTAATGATGGAGACTTATCTGCTTTCGTCTGACTTCTGAACAACATGCAGGTATGTTGATTGACTCCTTGAAAACTGCTCTTAGTTGTGAAGGAGTGTGTCAATGTGTTCACGGGGCCGTGCAATGACTGGGCACCTTATCTGACCTTATGTAGATGCGGACTTGCGCCCAGTGTTCCCGGCGATGGATCATCATTAAAGACTTTGTATGGGTACTTCAGTAATCAATGTTTGGGCTAAGTGATTATTTGGCTCAAGTGAAAATTTCCTAAAGTTATCTTTTGATATGAAATATAAGATTTTAGTGAGGAATTTTCATGTTGCACACATTTTCTGTGTGTGTTCATGCGGCTAAATGATTACAAGTATATCGACACACTTGTACAGTTGTTCATTTATGCAGATCATGTGGCTGTAGCAGAGAATCCTTCAACTCCAAGTCAAGAGCTGCAGTTCATGATCCCATCAAACAGAATGAGGTGAAAGAGTGAAGAAAAGCTTTTGTAGAAAAGCTTGTATACCCGGCACACTGCTGTGAGTGAAAATCCCACATCAGCAGTTTTTGAAAAAGCAAATCAGCTCAACAGCCATGCTGAAGTCACTGAGAACACATTTTCATCTGTTCATGTGTTTTATGATAACTGTTTAACTGAAGCTCTTGTCCTGTAGCTGGATTACTTCCTGTATTGTACTAGTGTAAATAATGGAGAACTTGATGGATAAATGATCACATGTACAGGTGTTCCTATTAAAGTGGACGCTGAGTGCATTACATTTTGGCTTGTAGCTGCTGATTTATAAGAGAAGCCCCAGCAACACGCGGAGCCTATCAGAAAGAAGCAGGCGGTTGCAAAGCCACGCCTCCTAAGTTTGGTTTAGCTAATCGGTTTTTCGGTGTCTTCCTGTCGAGTGACGTCACGACTTGGAAGCCAGACTCGACAATCAACACAACACTGGATGGAAGGATCACACATTCAGGTGCCACTGAAATAATTCAGTCCAAAATAGTACAGTCAGTCTGAGTTTGACTTTATGTTTCATTGCTTTATAAGAACATTTTGTCAACTTTTTCAAATGTTTTTTTTTTTTTTACATGTGTATAATTTTTTTAGTTATATGTGATCATGTGCTCTTACGTCATATGCACTTCAATGTATATAAAGAATATGCATTTAATTACATATTACTTATACACACACACAAATATATTCATCATCATTTCATCACTCATTTGCTGAACCGCTTAGTCCTACTAGGGTGGCGAGGAGGCTGGTGTCTATCACAGCTGTAACTGGGCAAAGGCAGGGTACTCCCTGAACAGTTCGCCAGACCATCGCCAAGTCAACACACACACAACCATTGATTGATCACTAAGTGTCTGGTGTCTCACAATCTGGACCAACCAGTACCCAGAGGAAATCTGTGCAAGCAAGGGGAGCACACGTAAACACTACACAGAAACACCCGAGCCTGGGACTACAACCTAGGACTCAAAGCATGTCAGGTGGACGTGCTGACCACCTCACCAATGATTTGCTGAGGCCATGGTGGATAATATGTGTGGCTTAATAGTTCCTGAGACAGAACATCGAGGGGACTTTTCAATTTAACAACATTGGCTGATCCTGAGGCAAATAATTGTTTGAGTATATGCTGTACATGCTATATGCTGTACTACAATGGTCCAAAGCAAAAAAAGCACACAAAAATTTGATTTTTCTTTCTTTCTTTCTTTCTTTCTTTCTTCATTTTCTAAGTTGCCTAATCCTGCTTAGTGTCACGGGGAGGCTAGTGCTCATCTCAGGCGACTCTGGGCAAGGGCAAGGTACACCCTGGACAGCTCACCAGGCCATCGCAGGGCACTCTCACACGACCATTATTTATATATTTGTTTAGTTAGTTATTATCATTATAATTTTTTTGTTTTTAATTATAGATGAGAACTCCAGCCAGCATCAGAACACCAGGACAGACCACAGGACTCATAGAGCAGAAGGATCAGGATCACTGGCGTCCAAGAAGTAGCATGTGTACCTCAGCAAAACAGAAAGAGCGAGAGGAGTGGGGGTTTAATAAAACCAATAATTACAACAACTTAGATCATAATTGATAATAAATAATTGATTATCTGATAATTAAAAAAATAATAATAATAAAAGAGTTATGATTATGATTTATGAATAATAAATTATTCATTCAGGCCTCCCTCAGATAATGAATAAAGCTGATCTGAGATTATTAAATGATATCATATGGCAGATTTAATGTTAGGGTTAAATATCGAATAGTAGCTTAATGAATCCAACGCGTGTCGTATGAAGCTTCTGTTCCACTCTCGGAAGTGTTTAATAAATCTCCACACCCCTGAAACCGGTCTGATTTACGGCCAGACGAGTTTATAACAAGACAGAAATGGTAAATGAGGACTGTTTATTTTGATAGGGAAGCGTGTGGGTGGTGTCGGGTTGTTTCTGGCTTCACACTTGAGTGCTGTTTGGTGACTGGTTTCCATTTTCGCAGAGAGGCGGACGGCACAACAACATGGAGCCGGAGATGGAGGACAAAACCCTGGAGCTGATGGTGAGTTAAATAAAACCACACTAACACAGACACGTTGGTGTTTATTAACTCAGGCACAGACATCAGTACAATCGCTGGATTAACGACTTTAGCGTGTGTATGATAAATAAACACAGCCCCACTGTCACTATGAGACAGGATTAGCGTTAGCTCTCCGAGGAGCTAGTTTGCTAACTTATCGATAGCTTGAGTGTAATTCACTTGGGGAATGTGAAATGTACATGGGGTACGGACATGTATGCGCTTGTTTGTTTTAAACCTGTTTATTTTAGTAACAGATTCACGTCAAAACATAACACAACCGTCGCAGGAGAACTGCGTAGTTGTTAAAGCAGCCGTGTTCGAAACTACCCACTGTAGCACTTCATAGTGTGTCAAAAAAGCGCTCGCGGCTAGAGCCGTAACCATGGTGATTATTGGTGGCGCATTAATTTGACATTACTGCCTAGTTACATTTGTATGCGGTTTGGGACGGAGCCAGCTTCACTGGAAGCTGGCGGGAGCGTCCAATCACTGCGGTGGTGTTACTGCGCCATTTGGTCATTATAGTTCCCCAGACCGTTTATTTACTTCGTTAGCATACTAACTA
Source organism: Porochilus rendahli (assembly GCA_039654305.1). Lineage (NCBI taxonomy): Eukaryota > Metazoa > Chordata > Actinopteri > Siluriformes > Plotosidae > Porochilus > Porochilus rendahli. Next base: position 19,695,076 of record JBCNYG010000007.1, on the reverse strand, counting down.
GCATTACGCTTAACCAAATACACACGTAGTAGTCTTGATATTAATGATATACAGCATGTAGCTTCCGGGGTTGTTTTATTCTGCAGTGTGTGAGGAAGTGAACTTGAGCAGGTGGATGTTAAAGCCTGTATAAGGTGTAGAGGAATGATTTAAAGTCCCTGCTTTGTCGATAACAGTCCACTGGGGTTTGTATTGCAAATGCCTGTAGGCGTGTCTTCTTCTTGGTCCTATTATTTACTGTTGTGACGGTGTCATTGTTCATAGTCTTGTTTTTTTATTTATTTTATTTTCTTGTGAAGTAAACCCACTGCATTGTGTGTGTGGTTTGTTTGTTTGTTTGTTTTTATTTTGTTTGTACACCAGGGCTGGGTGATACCGGAAGAGCACCTGCATCCCACAAGGTTTCGTTTTAAGCCCAGTGCTATTCTGTTTATATCCTTTAAACATGTAATTGACACAAAAAAAAGCTTTTCTCCACAGACGAAGCCTTGATTACAGGCATCAGCTCAGGCAGATAGCACAGAAACAACTACGCGAGATGAGCAGCGTCTTTTGTGGCCAGGGTACTCGTGACTCAGAAGACGTTTCTAAATGATGGGTAGAGTTTATGTTTTGTAGGTGTTCTTTTTTGGCTAGGTTGTTGATTTCTTCGTAGCGGTAAGGAATTCGTAATAAAATTCTTCGATCTGTGCTCTTAGAGGAAATAGGGCTCGGATTGACAGCAAGTTCAGTTAGTGTCCCAGACGTTACGAAGTGGAAAATATAGAACTTTTTTTCATCTCGTACAATAGTAGTTTGCCAACATTGACCATTTTTATTTAATTAATAACATTTTGTACCGTTTTTCTATTTAGTGCAGTATGAATCCTTAGTGAGTGCCATGTTTTGTTATTATTGCCATTATTGTTTTCATTCCATACACACGCACATATGCATACATATATGTAGTGTAGCGTGCAGTGAGTATTATACACCACGTTTGTCTAAAAAGACTCCCAATAAAATAAAGTAAAAAACTACTTCTCTTTTATTTTTTTGGTGGAAATGTATTGAACAATGCTATATTGAAAAATCATTCCGACAAGTATACTGATGTAAAAGTACGGCTAATACACAAAAACAGTGAAAATACCAATTTTTTTATAAAATATTGTCATAGTAAATATTGACTTTCTCAAAAGTTCTTTTTATTATTATATATTGTTTAATTATTTTCATTATGTTTCTTCATGTGTAAGCATACTGTATTTTTTATTTATTTCTTCACTCGCTAAACCATTCCATATGGTTTGAAGTCCATTCATATTATGCAAAAGTCAAAAAAAATACAATTTGCGACACCTTTCAATTTTTCTGAAAAATTTGTATTTTCAGTGTTTTTGTTTGTTAGCCATACTTTTACCTCGGTATACTTGTCGGCATGATGTTTTGGTTCTTGTTGCATACAATAGCATTGTTCAATACATATTCTCCAAAAAATTATAAATTAATGTTTTACTTCTTGTTGTCTGGAGCCCTTTTAGACAAAAGAGGGGTGTATAATCTACACTGCACCCACGTGTGTGTGTGTGTGTGTGTGTATATAAAATGTGCGTTTATTTAAATATGTATATTATAATGCTACAATTGGAAAGGTGTGCACCATTTTTGCAACTTCGAATTTCCCATGATGAACAGGCTTTTAAAAAAAGAAGCATTCTTAGTATCACATTTAGCTGATTGTGTGATCATTTTGTCAGAAGCTATCTGCAGCAAACATTTCCATTCCTCGCACGACTGATGCACAGGGCTGATTCACCATAAAACCAGATAACCACATCAAGCACCGGTTTACTTCCTGTTACTTCGTCCTGTGTTTGTTCTGTAGTCTTGTGTTCAGTTTGTGCAGTCAGACTGTGGGTGGGGTCGCGCATTTGATATGTGTGTGTGTGTGTGTGTGTGTGTGTGTGTGTGTATACACTCTGAATGTCAACATAAACACTAACATAAGCCCACACTCTTTAAGAATGCAAAGAGCAACAAACGCTTAAATGTGTTGTGTGTGTGTCCAACACAGTCTGCACATAGGTGTGTGTGTGTATTTGCTCACTGTATGTTGCTCTAATACTGTTTTTTTCCCTCCCTCACTTACCCCCAGTGTTTGTTGCTTCCTCTCCTCTCTTTCTTTTCTTTCTCTCACTCTTTCTCATCATTTCTCACTAACTTCATCCAAATTGCACCCACGTTCTGTCTCTCTTCCCTTTCACTATTAACTACCCCTTTTTGCCTTTTTTTCCCTTGAACACTTCTTTCATGGCTCATTTCCTCTCTCTCTCTCCTCTCTCTCTCTCCTCTCTCTCCCTCTCTCTCTCTCTCTCTCTCTCTCT
>JBCNYG010000007.1:19672610-19683410 GCA_039654305.1 Porochilus rendahli | reverse complement strand
CTGGGTTATCAAAGGCCAGCCATGTCTCTCACTGTCTGTGGTGAGAGGCATGTAAAAGAACCATTGCTGACTTTCGTAAAGAAGAGGCCATTGGGTTGCAGTCAACGTGTTTCTGCCCTGCGATGGTTTGGTGAGTTGTCCAGAGTGTCCCCCGCCCTCACCCAGAATGAACTGAGATGGGCGCCAGCCTCTCCGGGACTCTAATTAGGAATAAGCGTTTCAGGAAATGAATAAATAATATGGTTTGTCATCCTCTGAAGTACACAAGCCTCAAATAACCACAAGCCTGTCCTTTTGTGTTTGTCTCTCCAGCGCGGGGTCTAGAGCACATAGCGGAGAACATCCTGTCATTTCTGGATGCTCGGTCTCTGTGCGCAGCTGAGCTGGTGTGTCGCGAGTGGCATCGGGTCATCTCCGAGGGCATGCTGTGGAAAAAGCTCATTGAGAGGATGGTGCGCACGGATCCACTGTGGAAAGGCCTGTCTGAAAGACATCAATGGTGAGCTGAAGGATATGGATGGGGGGGGGACCTTGGGTAATTAATTATAAATGAAATTCACAGAAAGAAATTTTGAGATGTGTTGACTCAACCGTATACTGCAGTATGAAACACCGCAATGAAACTTCGACAGGCTTTAACTGGCCGTAATGCTGATTTGCAACCACTACAGAGCATCACAGTTTATTTCTCTATACTAACTAACTAACTAAGAAGTCATGGATTTCTGCACTGTGTGTATGTGTGTTTACATATGTAATCTTTTTATAAGCAGTCAACAAAAATTTGTTCTGATAATGAGTACAAAGTTGGTAAAGTTTTCAGGCTTAATTCTGTTTTCTTAGTATAAATGAAAGTTCTCCTTGCAGTTCTTTGCAGTTCAGGTTTGTACCTCCTTGGCAGAATCATATAATTGAAAGTAAGCATATAAAGCCATTTATGTCCTTAATGCAGCAAATCCATAATCAAGACTTTGTGTGTTCTTAAAACTACTGAAACATACACTTGCAATTAAATAAAAGACAATTTATATTGAATCTTTTAAATATTCTCCATAGAGAACGCTGAAATATGGCTTTATAGACCAATCTATACAATGTCAGCAATTTTAAATAATGATCATATTTGTACATGTTGCATTCTGTAACATTTAGATTGAAAACATGAGTGGGCCTATAAGAGAACCTTGAAGCACATTGTATTCCCCACTTGCTTAGAAGGTCATTTATCATCCTGACTAGGAATTGGAGTCAAGAACAGGTTCCAGTTAAGAACTGGGTCCAAACTGTCCGATTCATTGGAATAACGTGGTTTCGACCATTGTGCGTTAAAAAAAAAAAAACAAAAAAAAAACAAACCAACAACTTATGCATTCTTATATGGCATGAGGGGTCTACCAGCACGAGATGACGGTAGATTGCTACTTGCAATGTCTGCAAAACAATCATTTCAAGTGTATGTAGAAACACCAGCAATATGTTGAAACATGTTTACACAACATGGGCTGAAATTCTGGTAAAGCCATGTATTTGAAATCTATACACGGCTGCCACTGCTTTCCACCCTTGCAGCATGTCCATTACCTCAAGAAAATACCCTATAAGTATTATATATCATCAGTAATAAAGTTAGTCCCTTGCAGACAGGTTTAATACATTTCTTTGTGTATGCAAACCTAAATGAAAGCAAATGTTGAACAGATACTCTCTCATTTCATCCACTGTAGCTGATGATGGACAGACTGTTGCTACAGATAGATCACTGGCTCCAGCCAGCTGCGTGACACGCCCATCAGCTCCCAGCTAAAAAACATATTTCACACTTATTTTGTCCTATTCAAATGATATTAGTCAGAATTTCTACTCTGTGATAACATAACAGCTGCATTGATGCTAAAATCTGTATAGGTCTGCTTTCTTCCCCTCCACAGAGAAACTTCTGATCTGGAATTGCTAAAAATATTGGACCATTCAGCAGAATATGTAATGGCATTAGTATCAGTGGTATAAAGATTTAGGCACTGCCTAAAAGCAGAGCTAAAAAAATTTACTTCTCCTGATAAAAGGTTTCAGTGTAAATTTGTTTTGATGATGCCATTGATGACATCATGTCATGTAACCATCACATTATGACCACCCAAAGTTTTGATATTGTCTAAAAGTGATACACTATTGAGATTATATTTCTTTAATGGAACCCCAATATCACCACAGGGTAGCAAGACGCCAGTCCGCTGAATAGGCTTACTTCCATAAGCACGTTATACGTGCCAAAAGCACCATGTGTTCCCTACTGTGAGTGGGTTAAAAGCCTTTCCATTTAAATGAGTAATGCATTGCATGGCAATAATAGTTTACTTTGCTAGCTAAAAAATTAATTTACCTACTGCATATGGCACATTGAATTCTGTTTACGTTATTAGTGTAATGTATTTTATTTAAAAAGTGTATTTTATTTTATGGTTTGAAACGAGTAATAGTTTAGAGGGCAAGATAGGGAACTGTCTATATAACTAGAGAAGTTATCATCACTCAGAAATTCATTCCCATTGTCATGGTTCTATAATGGCATGAGAAATATCACCACAGAGTTCCCATGTGTGTAGGGACGGACGGAAGTACATAATGTTCATGACACAAAAAATCGGATCGATACTATACCAATTCAACAACCCCCCCCCCTTTTTTTTATCCTACCCTGATTTTAGTTGTATTTGTGTTTTAGTCTAATTCCGACCTGTCAACTGTTGCCTCCCTGTCACATCCGATCACCACCAACAAGGGAGGGGTGTTACCAGGCCGTGACATGATGCTGCGTATGCGCGTTTGGAGGCGGATTAACACACTCGGAGGAAAAGAGCTGTCCCCCCTTTTGTACTAATGACAGGCTCACAGACGCCGTGGATTGGCTGGTGATCACTGTGAGTGACAGGGGAGCGTATGCCATTCCTCCCACCTATGAGAGCTCGGTTAATTAGCTCCCGCGAACATCAACCTGAATTCGACCTTGTGAAAACCTTGTTTCTTTTTAGAGTGTTGCTCTGTGGAGCTCCGCTAAAATCTTATCAGTTTACATCCCTAACCCTAACTAATGCAGTTTTTGTGCAAAAATTAAAACACCTGATGATTAACAATAGTTTTGACAAATAATGATTGTTCTGTCAAAGTGGGTTAGTAAAGACTCTAAAGTACAAATTGATGTATGATCACAACAGTAGAAAAATTTTAATAAAATATTTTTAAACTATTCAGGATGGATGTGTGCCATCTTTTCAGGAAGATTTAACACTTCATAATGTTCCAAAAAGGGCAACATCTTACGCAATGTGCTTTTGAAGAACCATTAACTTTGATGTTTATCTGTTATTTTCAGGGAGAAGTACTTGTTCAAGAATCGCACAAATGAAGTCCCACCCAACTCGTACTATCACTCACTCTACCCTAAAATTATACAGGACATTGAGGTGAGTGTTCATTAATTTTTATTGTTTAGGATTTGGGTCACCTCTGGCTGTGTACTGTTCTGATTCTAGTTTTTGGAGTTGTAATTATATACACAGGGAGTGTAATTATAACTGTTTCCTTCTCTGTGTCTTCTTTCTTTTGGTGTGCGTGTGCGTGCGTGCGCGCGCGTGTGTGTGTGTGTGTGTGTGTGCGCGCATGTGTAGACGATTGAGGCAAATTGGCGCTGTGGAAGACACAACCTGCAGAGGATCCAGTGCAGATCAGAGAACAGCAAAGGGGTTTACTGCCTACAGTACGATGATGACAAGATCATCAGTGGGCTTCGAGACAACTCCATCAAGGTGTGTGGGAGTGTGGTGATGCTTTCGTGGAAGAACATCATGTGTTTGTATTTAGTTTCATGTAACCTGTAATTGTGCAATCATGGTGATATGGTAAGTTTCAGAAGGTCATAATGGGATTGCCCTGATTTAAGTGTGTATTTGAATGTGTCACATCAGTTTTTAATTGTTTGCATCAGTATAATCTGATTAATTGAGATGTATTATTAGTGGTAGTTATATACCTTGTTTATGTAGAAGTAATAAATATAGAAACAATCAAAAACTTTATATTGAAATGAATTTTTCATCACTTAACTGTTTCTTTAGCACACTGCTGCATATTTCTTGCCAAGTTTCACATGTAATTATTAAATATTTTACATAATTAAGCAGAGTTATATATTATTGTGTTTACTAATATAGTGCCTCTCGGTTTTTGTCTCCATCAGATCTGGGATAAGCACACTCTGGAGTGTCTGAAGATTCTTACTGGTCACACAGGTTCAGTTTTGTGTCTGCAGTATGATGACAGAGTAATAGTGACCGGGTCTTCAGACTCAACTGTCAGGTATACAAAAATACAGTACATGTGCCATTTTTTGGTAATAATTCTTACCAAACGTTCATTATAGTTTAAACATTAATTACAGTTTCACCTTTTCATTTTGTGCAAATTTCATCTATAAAACCTTTGTTATAAGGTTAATACATAATTGTTATTTGTTAGACTTTATAAGGCTTTAGGGTCAAATCTCTCAGCCGAATACTATTGCATAATAAATGTAGCTTTCTGCAGTAGCTCCACTTACACCATACTGTTTTATGATGGAATTGGGTTTATTATATGTCAGGAACAGTAGCTGCAGTCTGATAGGTGAACACGTGTGCAGTAAATCGCGTGTGGACCGGGCTGTTAAGCTGGGTGCACACTGCACTTGCGGACTACAGTTTTTTGACTGGCGCCACAAATCACAGCGCTGCAAGGCTCCGTCTGTGGAAAATACCACAACCATTTCATGCTTACTTTTATGTGATGTTGTCATGACTGCAAGAATCACTCGGTTTTGCGTGCACATAAGGAAGCAGCCAAATTCAGACCGACGTCGTTCGAAAATGACGGCTATGAATAAGGTGGCCAAAGCCATAGCCTGCAAGTGTAGTTTGCACCCAGCATTGTATAGATGCACTGTTCACTATGAGCCTAACCTTGGGTTTACACTGGAGCACGATATACATGGTCTCCAAAAAGTATTGAGGTCTGCGGCACGACTAGGCATTTAATGGAGGCAGGGTGATCCAAGAGATGAAACTTGAAGGAACTGTGTTTCCAAGTTCATCAAGATCCCCTACTATGGCGCATGAAGGTCTGTTAGGCTCTGTTAAGCGCTCTACCGCGATTCCTACGTTCTGTAACAATTGGCATCAACTCGTAAAAAAATGAAAAACAAAAAAAAAAATTTAAGCAGTCAAAGAATTTACCGTCATCAGTGTGATCATCACAAATCCACCAAGTTCCCTCAGGATCATCACGATTCTCACAAATTGTGGACATAGTGCCCCAGTGTGAACCCAGAGTAAGCAGCTTCCAGAGAAGCTTTTAGTGTTTTCTTGAAGAGATAAGGTACAGAGGAAATATCCTATGGAATAAGGAGTTTAGGAAGTCCCGCTCTTCAGAAGCCTCTTGTACGTTTTGGGAAGGGAAACATTCTGAAAGCTTATTCAGAAACAGGCAAATAGCATCTCCTGAAGCGAACTAAAAAGGGCATATAATAAACTAATTATTAACCTTGTTTTTCTTAGTCTGTATAAAGAAATCACAGCGCTTGGTCTGTACTGAAGATTTTGCTGTACTGACCTCGAGCTTCGTTTATAAGTAGTTGATATTTTTATCCCTTTCATGCTTTCTGTAGTCACATCTCCGCATGTTAAAATTGTTACATGAAAGCTTTAGGGTGTTTTCCTTCTCTCATTCTGTCTCAGGGTCTGGGATGTGAATTCTGGTGAGGTTCTGAACACTCTGATCCACCACAACGAGGCAGTCCTCCACTTGCGTTTCTGTAATGGCCTGATGGTGACATGCTCTAAAGATCGCTCCATCGCAGTGTGGGACATGGCCTCCGCCACTGACATCAGCCTGCGCCGAGTGCTCGTCGGCCACCGAGCCGCCGTCAACGTAGTCGACTTTGATGACAAATACATTGTTTCAGCCTCAGGAGACCGAACTATAAAAGTAACTGCGGAATAATTATTTTATTGATTTTTTTATATTAATAAGAAAAAATAACATTATTGCAGGCTACTTTAAAAATCTAGTATTTATACTGTATTAGTTGACCTACTGTCCTGATTTATACTCTGTCCATTATTGTGATTGTTGTCCTGATGTTACATGTCTGTGTGCTGTATGTTTAGGTGTGGAGCACCAGTACCTGTGAATTTGTCCGTACCCTAAATGGACACAAGCGGGGTATCGCCTGCCTCCAGTACAGAGACAGATTGGTGGTCAGCGGCTCCTCGGACAACACCATACGGTGTGTGTGTGTGTGTGTGCGTGCGTGCGCACGTCCTTGTGCTTGTACTTGTGCTTGCTACATATTGGTTTTTAACCCTCGTAGTGAAGGTCTTTACTTCATCAAAAGGACGTTTTTAGGTTGGACTTAGTTTTAGGGTTCAAGTTAGATTAGGTTTAGGTTCACGTGAGGGTTGAGGTTAGCCATTTAGTTGTGATGATTAAGGTTAGGGTGAGGGACTATGGAATGCATTGTGTCAATGAATGTTCCCACAAAGATCGAAGTATAAGATAGGGTGTGTGTGCATGCTTGTGCGTGTTGTAACAGATACTTCCGCTTATGAGGTATGTAATGAATGTGTTCAACTGTATATTTGTGTTGGAAAAATATTAGTTGCATGAAAATATATTAAGGATAGATATCCTGATGTAGCTGTGTGTGTCATGCAGATTGTGGGATATTGAGTGTGGAGCATGTCTGCGAGTCTTGGAAGGCCACGAGGAGCTTGTTCGTTGCATTCGGTTTGACAACAAGAGAATTGTCAGTGGAGCATACGATGGGTAACACAAACACATCCACCTTTGAGTTATGTTTAGACGTTAAATAAATAAATCCTGCAGTATGAATCCACAGTACTTTGAGTAAAAAAGGAAAAATTGTGATTTTGGGTTTCACAGTTTGAATATTATGCTAATTCTAGCGATCACTGATATATTTAAATTGTTACTTTCACACCACTGAAGTTTAATTAATTTTTTTTTTTTTAAAGGTAGGTAAAAGAAAAAGAAAGTGTGGAATCCTGCAGGACTAAAATGGCAGTTATAATGAACTGTCGTGAATTATCGTGACAGTAGATTGCAATTTTTACAAAGAAGTAGTAATCGTAAACATATATAAGAAAATGCAATGCTGTCAAAACATCATGGTTGTTGCGGCCTGCGTTGGTGTTACATGTAGGTATATTTTTAGGGAGGTGAGCATCAGGCTACGCTGTTGGGTGCACAGCTACACCATAGCAACAGCGAGACTATAAATCAGCTTTTATACACTTATTCACTCTGGCTCCAATAAACTAGTCCAGGGTGGCTAAGTTGGCTTACTTGCACAATTAAACCAAATAGTCTGATGTAGGAAGGTAACATGTAGTTGACGCTTAATTGATGGTTTAAGTAGTCATTTCTGTGCAACATTTTCAGTCCATCTCTCTCTCTCTCTCTCTCTCTCTCTCTTTCACATGCTCTCACTCTCTCCAGGAAGATTAAGGTATGGGATCTGCAGGCTGCTCTGGACCCTCGTGCTCCAGCCAGCACTCTTTGTCTGCGCACACTAGTGGTGAGTGCACAAGAAGTGAATAAATGATCATTATCTCCATTCCAGTCTGGAGGGCTCAACAGTCAGACTCTCTGAAGGCCAGTATCGTGCATCTCTCAGAACACCCTTCAGTGTCATCATGGATTATAAAGTTAGCCTGCTGCACACTGGACGTGATGAATTATTACCAGTCGCTACTTTTCTCTTCAGCTTACGTCAAGATGGATGCGTCTAGCGGTGGTTATGTACCTTGTGCTGCACAGAACAAGACTTCTGTTTGCTTATGTACCTAGCTAGCTAAGTGTTGAGGTAAACAGTTTCCTTGGCTAGAGTAACAGTTTAGTCTGAAATGTTTGACAGTGCTTTATTCATTAATTGTTTTTTTTTTTTAGCATGATTCATTGCATTAGATCTAGTTCTGTCACAGATCCTGTTAGGAATTGTTGCTGCCACTCAATTCTTTTATAATGCAAAGTCATCGCGAAACAAATTATTTTTCATATTTGTACTACATGTATTTATTTAGTGAAAATTATCTTTTTATGCAATTTATGTATTGAAAATGGCTTTCTAACACCATCTACTGGTTAAAAACATCCTGACGTTTCGGGAAAGTTATAGCATAATGGTTAGAGAAGCAGGTTAGGGACCAAAAGGTCGCTGGTTTGATTCCCGGACCAGCAGGAAAAATATTTGGTGGCGGGGGAAGTGAGCAGCAGTTTCATGGCTGAAGTGCCCTTGAGCAAGGCACCTAACACACAACTGCTCTCTGAGCTCAGCCAATGTGTGGGAGCCCACTGTTCAGGGTGTGTGTGTGTGTGTGTTTGTGAGTGTGTGTATGTGTATGTGTGTGTGTGCTCAATGTTTTTCATGTGTGTGTGTTTACTTTGGATAGGTTAAATGCCAAAGATAAATTTCCCTTATTGGATTGTTGAGTTAACTCTTGAGTACTTCTCTACACTACGAAATTTTACTCTCTACTTAGATGACTGCAGCCCGTCTCCCCCAGCTCCCACTCTTGAGTAGGATTCTGTGACACCGCATTCATTTTCAAATACACATGCTGATCATGACACATTTTTTTCACTTTTTTTTTCTTTCTTTTTTTTTTTCTTTTTACATAATTTCCCACCCCCTCCTCAACACCACCTACCTATTACCTACTGTTCAACATTTAAGCTTTTTAGAAGTTTGTATTGGATGGACTTATTTCCAAAATCTGGCAGTAGTTACATGTTAAAGGTGGATGTTAGACTCAAACTATACTATTCAGATAAAAAAAGAAGTTGGGCACTGTAATATTTTGATGGATTGTCTTCGCCTTGATTACAGCGTGTAATTATAGCATTGGTCCGGTCGAGGCTCAGCAACATTATGTATAGTCCTGATCTTAAACCTACTGAAAGTTTTTGGCGTGTGCTAGAGACGACTTTATGGAGTGTTCCAATTAAATAATTTATTAATTCGTTTTTTCCATGTCATCAATTCAATCTTTTCATGTTATGTAAGTTTGTTGAAACAACCTTGACCCCAACCCGTGGCCTGTATGTTCTGTAATCAAGACTAAAGGCGGTCCAACAAAATGTTCATGTGAGGGACTGATTTTTTGGGCTGGGCAGTATATTCTGAAATGGACCAATGGCTGAACTGAAAATTTTAATTAGTGTCATTTTAGTAATTAATTTAAGTGTTTTCTCTGTATTTAATCAATAATTGGGGCGTAGATGTAAGTATTCCGATAATTTTCATCTTTTTTTTCCCATTCTGTTTTTATTTGTGTCACAGAAAAAACACTCCATGTTTACTACAAAAATCATTCACCTCAGTGAATACCTGGCTTATGCTTGGTGCACATTTTCCCCAATTGCCATGCAACAGTCTTCTCATAATCATAACCACTTAAAGTGATGTAATTTACTTTGTGCGTGTGTGTGTGCGTGTACGCGCACATGTGTAAATTCTATGTTGTCCTGGTTACCTTTTGCAGGAGCATTCTGGTCGTGTGTTCCGTCTGCAGTTTGATGAGTTCCAGATCATCAGCAGTTCCCATGATGACACCATCCTTATATGGGACTTCCTGAATGTCTCCCCTAACGGACAGCCAGAAGGGCTCCCTCATGCAGCAAGATCGCCTTCACGCACCTACACGTACATCTCCAGATAGCGGGTATGCACACACACACACACACACACACGCCTATTTCAGACAAGATCAGACAACTAAAACACTTACAATTATCTCCAAACAGTGTTTTGACTCCTTTTCTTTAACCCAGGTGCCTTTGATGTGTGCCAGTGTGTCCTGGGAAAGCTGAGAGCTAATTGGCTATAGGCTTTGTCTGTCCCAGAAAGGAGTGAAAGGAACTGCCTCCTTGTTTTTCCATCTGTCCTCTCTGATGGGACGCTTCTCCAGTAACACAAGTTTGCTACAGGAAGCGATTCACACACCAACTATGAGCCGATGTGGAAACACTGTCTCTATAATACAATAGCACACAGCACAAATTTAACAGTTAACTGCTCGGCATTAATTGTAGATTCACACTACAGATGGCATTTAGAAGCTTGAAATGATATCTATTGCCAGAATCCTGCTCAGACGTTCATAGAATATAATATAAACTCCAGATTCCCGCACTAACCCCACCCCTACCCCATCCCCATCCCTATCCCTACCTCTCAACCCCTGTATAGACAAAACACTGTCACTAGTTTATTTAACTTTATCTTCTGAAACTGTTGGATGGACTGCACTGTTGGAGAAAGAGATTTTTGAGGAACTTGTTAAGGAGAATGAAGTGAATGGACAGACTAGTGAAGTATTTTTTTCTCCCCCTCTGTCTCTGTCTGGCCCTGGGCTTTTCACTGAGATCAGAAACACTCTTATTTATGCGTTGGAGAATGACTGCTGTGCACCGGCAGAACCGAGTTTGATCTCTCCACCTCGTCTTGTTCTCGTCTCCGAGCTGAGGCTGGCACTGTGCATGTGAGATAGTGTGGAAATCCCTCCTGTTTTTTCAATTATTTGTTTACTTTCAGATTTGTTTTATTCCTTTTTATTTAACGGTACACATTTTCACCATTTTTGTTTATGCTAGGCATCATAGAGCTCTCTGTTCGTTCTCTCTCTCTCTCTCTCTCTCTCTCTCTCTCTCTCTCTCTCTCTCTCTCTCTCTCTCTCTCTCTCTCTCTCT
>JBCNYG010000007.1:19604968-19616711 GCA_039654305.1 Porochilus rendahli | reverse complement strand
ATATAGCTCTACTTCACTGTATCGAGCACTGTACTACGGAAAATCGACTAAGGATTTTATATATATATATATATATATGATGTATACATTTAACTAAAAAGGAATGAAAAAGTGACATATATATATATATATATATATATTGTATGGTTGTAGTGCAGAGGTAGTGTGTGCATGTACAGTGTGTCCAATGAGTGTGCAAAAAGTGTGCAGATTGTCCAGTATATCAGCAGTTCAGTAGCCTGATGGCTTGTGGGTAGACGTTGTCCCTGAATCTGCTGGTGCGAGTCCTGATGCTTCTGTACCCTCTGCCTGATGGTAGGAGCATGAAGAGTGTATAGCTGGGGTGGCTGGGATCAGAGAGGATCCGCTGGGACTGCTGATCTGACCACCCGCTGTAAAGCTTTGCGGTCCAGAACATTACAGCTGCCGTAGCAAGTAGTGATGCAGCCAGACAAAATACTCTTGGTGCATCGAAAGATGTTGGTGAGTATTCTGGAGTCCATCCCATCTCCTTAGCTGCCGAAGAAAGAAGAGCCGTTGTTTTGCTGCTTTTGTGATCACACTCACGTGATGTGACCAGCTCAGATCCTCAGTGATGTTGATACCCAGGAACCTGAAACAACTGACTCTCTCCACAGCTGTCCCCTCGATGTGGATAGGGTTGTAACCGTCTCCTGTAGTCCACGATGATCTTTTTGGTTTTGCTGATGTTGAGCAGCAGGTTGTTGTCCCGGCACCACGATGTCAGGGCATCCACCTCTGCTCTGTAAGCCGACTTGTCACCATCTGATGTGTCTGATCTCATGATGGTTGTATCATCTGCAAATTTAGAGATGGTGTTGGAGCTGTATGTGGCCGTACAATTGTGGGTAAACAAGGTATACAGTAGGAGGCTAAGGACACATCCCTGGGGGGCACCGGTGCAGAGTGTTAGTGTGGAAGATGTCACACTGCTGATCCGCACCACCTGTGGTCTGCCCGTCAGAAAGTCCAGGATCCAGTTGCATAAAGAGACACTTGGATGGAATTATGGTGTTGAAAGCAGTGCTGTAGTCAATAAACAGCATCCGCACATAAGTGTTTTTATGGTCCAGGTGTGAAAGAGCAGTGTGCAGAGCCAGCGCTATTGTATCATCTGTGGATCTGTTTGAACGGTAGGCGAACTGGAATGGGTCGAGTGAAACAGGCAGCGATGCTGTGATGTGAATTATAAAGATAACGTACAGATAGCGATATAAATATTTATAACTAGTAACTAAACACAATGTGCAGGCTATATTACATTTATAAGATCATCTACGAAGTTACTGACATTGACCCATTTCTTTCCAAACTGCTGCTTTTTGGCTGAACTGTTGGTCACTTCATTCCCTACAGTAGTTGTTATGGGCCATGAGCCTCATGAAGAATCATGCTTCAGACACAAAGATACTGTAAAATGGCAGATCCATACATACTTTTCTCTCATATGCAGGAGAAGATGTGTTGAGACTTTTAACTGGTATTGTATGTCTTGCTTGCTATGAAAACAGGATCTAGAAGAGTAGTACAGTAGTAGAATAGTCATGTATTCTTATCTCAAGTAAACAATTTAAAAAGGTGGTTGTATCTAGCATATGTTCTCACCGTGCTTGCATCAGTTTTCTCAGGTTGCTCTGGGTTTCCTCCCACAGTCCAACACATGAGTAAGTGGGTGATGAGTTGCGGCTAGCTCTACTTGTCTTAGAAATGGTGTTTTAGAGTTCACTCTCCATGGCTGCTTCCTATCATGTACTAGGGGTAACCAGGTAGTAGGTGATAACTGGCAAACATACAACTTACCAAATTAGGAGAAAACATGCTTTAAAAAAGGAACAGGCTGTTTGCATCTGGAACACAAGCTGTAATCAATGATTTAAGGGGTTTACTGGGTTTACCTTTCAAATGCATCTGCCTTTAATAAAGAACGTTTTTTGGAGTCCCTTTAGGACCTCGATCTGACCATTAAATAAGTCCTTATATTCAAAAGATTTAGGTCGTTGGTGGGAGATATTTTTCTTTTTATGTCCATATTTAACTGCCATTTTAGCCTGTTGTTTAGTCTGTGACACTAATAAACCCCCAGGTACCCTAATAAAAATCCAGTGCTCTGTCTAAAATTTGCCATTTTGGTGTCCGAAAGTATAGTCAGAATTATTATACACTATATAGTGGACTCAATGTATCCCATAATGCATTGGGGCAATTATTATACAACCCATGGTCACTAACCAAGCAATATATATAACCATCACGCATTGCATTCTTCCTTATGATGGGAGACGTGATACAAATTCATAAGTTTTAGTGCAAAGTTAAGGGCAACACATCATAACACAAACAGCTGTTTAAAAATTATTTTTACATTAAACTCAAAAAACATTAAGCCAAGTGTACAACACATTATAAACAGAGAGTCAGGTTCAATTAAAATAAAAAATAGAATATAAATATAAGCCAAAATGGAGTAAGACATACAATATGAAAACATCTAAAGTTACAGTGCAGTAAAAGAAATCGATCCAAATTGGATCAATTTCAAATTTTATTAAATTTGATTTAATTCTCAGATTTGATTTAATTAAAGGCAGTGGCAAAAAGAGAAGTGTTTCTTGGTCCTTTATGCTTATTTCATGTTGACCTGTCATGTTAGAAAAGTGTAACAGTAATTTTGCAATGAACAGTGCTGAGGATTAGTGTCCGAAAGCATTTTAACTCTTTACGTTTGCGTTCACCATATATTTCTCTAAATTCTATAATGTATAATCTTTAATTAACTAGATAGTGAGTAAGGGGTAGTGAATGAGTGAATGATTTCAAACAAGTCCAGGTGTTCAAATTCTTTGAGTGGTGGTGTATCTTTCACAATAATAATCACGTTCTATCTCTTGGTACAGTAATTATGTGGAATTCTGATGTTTTTCGGTGTTCCAGCACTTTGTCACATTCCATTTATCAGTCTCTACCTAAAGTTGTATTTTGTTCCAGTTGGTTGTCAGCTTCCACATTTCTGTCACATTCTATATTTCTGTGGCCACTCAAAACCAGCTGTAATGTGTGCTTGCTGAGGCTGCAAAAAAAAAAGAAGCATGCAGTGACAGTAAAGAGGAGTGGATGATTGAAGAAGTGTCATCAGATGCTTCTTTCTCTTATCTTTCTCCATGCTATTTCCCTCATGGGTACAGTATGTGTCAGGTGTAGTGAAAGGGTAAGTGAAACAGACCATAACAGAAAGATGCTAAAAGAAAAAGATGGAAAATTACAGATAGAATAAATGCTTGTAGGTCAAAATCACATCCCTTCCTTTCATTCTGCTTCTTTTTTTCTATTTTGCTCTTTCTGTCTCTGCTGCAGGACAAAAGACTGAGGCCTGGCAGTGTGGGTGTCAGGTGATGTGTGACGGGCTTAAATTAAAGATGACATAATGAAGGGGCCACTGCTGGGGATCTAGAAACTAAGGGGCCATGCAGGATGGGCAATCCAGATGAGGGCACAGCATGCTGGGCAGTGGCAAAGCTCACTTATGGTCCAGATGGTACACGTTAGCGAACCATGCTAATGAAACGCAGGCTGACATCAGCCGCAACACCCTCCCATTGTTATGCTGCTTAATTTGTTATAATATTTGCCTTACAAATGAAAGGAAGGAGAGTACAGATGCCTGAGGAGGGGCAGGTGCTGATATAGGTTTTAGTTTTAGTTTACCCTACAAATTGAGGAGTGTGCAGCAAGCATTAATCCTAAAGCCAGGGTCTGTAAAAAAGGATCGAGGTACTTCTACCTCTGTGTGCTTAAAGTAGAGAGCAGCCTACAGTCTACTCCACACACAGCTCAAATAATCGAGAGCTTAACTTAAATCCAAATCCTGTTTAAAAATGCTGTTGTAAAGCTAGTGAGTCGTAGATCGTGAAGTGTGAAAAGGGTTTAGGAAAATAAGGAAAAGGGGCGAGAAGGAAAAGACAATGCCATGCAACTGTGTCGGAACTGGGTTGTTCACTAGAAGTCCAGTATAACAAAGAGGGCGAGAGCTACAAAGGCCGCCGTCAGGCTTGACCACTCTTGCATGTATCCACACACATCCAAGCTCACCCACAGTGTTTAGTCCTTCAATGGCTCTGGCTACTCACCCTTAAACACACTCCCTCTCTCATTTTTTTTTCAGGAAAAGTTCCATTCATCCTCTGCTCTCCTCAGACGCTCTTCTCTGAACCAACCCGAGGAATGCCTTTGTTTTTCCGAAGAAAAATCTACTGTAGCATTAAGTACCACCTGCAAAGTTGGCAAAGCTGAGACAGAGCCCGAGAGAGGAAGACAGCATGGAAGTGGTCGGGTGGAGGGGGCGATTTGATATATGCCGACAAGGACCATAAAAATGAGTGAATAGAAGAGAAAAACAAAACAATAGAACAAACAAAAATCAGAAAAAGAATATTTGATGGAGCAAAGAGATGGATTGAGAGATAGAAAGTTATAAAGTATTCATTGCTCTCTCTTTTTCTGACAGGGTGATTGTAAGGTGCTTTACTGGAGTGAGTAATGAGAAAAGGTGTTGCCAGAGTAATTACATAGCACATTAAAGGCTTTTATAAACATTAGCATTCTTTCTTCACCCAGAGGGATGGCTAGTTCATAAACGACCAAGAAAGTCACTGCAAGATAGATGGACAGGCAAAAAGGGAGGAGTATAAGTAGATAAATACAGTGGAAAGACAGAGGGCAGGTAGACAGAAGTGGTTGACGCCAACTCACTAAAAAAGGTTAAGATGATGAAGAATGGGAGGAGAAGAAAACGAAAGAATGAAAAAATGACATCCAGGACTCAGGATCCAACAAAAACCACATCTGGTTTCCTCATCAAGAGGGATCCAGCCCATGGAATGCAGGACGCATGGCCCTGACCTCATATTCTAAATATACATAGTCATACCATACATCTTACAGCGGCACATGCCCTAAGCCTTGCAGTCCACGCCAATCTACCACCTATTGCCTTCACATAGGCATGCAGTACACAGAGCTCATAAGAAACCACAAGAAAACACTCTTAGCCAAACTCATAATTTTGGGGATGAGATAATAATGTGAAAGAATGGGACAGGATGTATAGGGAAAAAATGCTCGAGTTTTATGTGAATGGCTCTAGCGTTCTAAAAAGTTTTCTTAACTGTCGTGTGAGGGGAAACCCTTTGCTGTTGGGCCCTATATAAACCCTTTACGTGTTCCACCCTTTAGGGTGCAGGATGGAACTTTTTATATGGCTGTAGGAAAAGGATAAGTAGGGAGAGGTTGAAGAAATTAAAGTGACGGATAGACCCTCTGCCTTCCGTCTTGTTCCAACCATAGCGTGCGTTACTGAGCAAAACACGTTTGCTTTATTTTTTCATTACCCAGGTGCTGCAAAGGACAAATTCCATAGCTTGCTGCTGCAGCGCAATACAATGATCTCACTTTGGTGTTTCTGCCAGTATGCTTTTATTCAGGGCCAGATAACTGCTCGAAAACAATGCCTGCTGTTAATTACTCAATTGCACATTCATTCTCGCAGTCTCGTACAGCTCCTTAGACACTGGACATGAACTGACCCTTTCTCATTCTAGCCTCTTTCAAAGTGACCCAAAGCTTAATAAGAAAGCCAAAACTTTTGGCTGGGGTGCCATACCTGTTAGTAATTGCTGGCACAGTTCACAAATGTTCTCCTTCATTTAGACAAGTTCATTTGGCTTGTCAGTGCTTTCTCTGAATGTTCTGAAGCCAGCTGCAAACATTAGACTTCTTGTGTTCTTGAAAGAACAAGGAACATCAAGCCAGAGTGCCAAGGAATGTTAAGGATAAATTTACTACCGCTTGCATACATTGAACTTCTTAGGGAGAAGTTCATACGAACACTATGACGTATCACAAATAAACCAGCCAATCTGTCCCTGTTGCAGCAGATCATTTTGGCAGATGATTGGTTAAAGAAATCGGTCCCAGAATGCACAGGCATGGATGTGATTAAAATCCTAAAAAGAAACTCATATTTTGAGTGCAATCCCACTTGTCAAGACACACGGTTTGTTTAACGAATACCAAACCAACACATCAAGCATGGCGGTGTTTCTTAAGAACTGATTGGCCGAGGGCCTGACAAACTGAGTTTCATACGCTACCAAAAACGAGACCTTACTGGAATTTCGGAGGCCTGGAGGATGGGACTGTTACCAATGACTTTCACTGTAGCTACAGTGCACTTGAGACCTGAGGGTATTTAGTCCAACCATTACCTTTCTTCTGGCCTTTACTTCTAGGAACAGATGGTTCTCCACTAAAGTGCTGTTGGATATTCTTTAGTGATTACAGCAAGCATGTGGAGAGCTCAGTTCAATGAGTGATAATTGAAAGACTAACACAAAATGGTACTGCTTAGTTAGAGTGGATTCACATCACAGGAGGGAGAGAGTACAAGCAGTCAAATATCACAGAGGACGCTCCAAAATGCGTTAGGTGAAGTTATCATTTTAAACAAATCTGTATTCCCTTTAAAGCACACTTCACAAAATGAAAAAAGCTACGTTATTCCTCATCTTGTGTGTCTCTCGAGTCCATGAGACAGCTGCGACGGATTCCAAACATGAAGCAACACTCACTTATTTTCCCAGGATTAATCTCAGCGTTTGAGGGCCGACACCCCACCACCAACATCGTTGCTAATAAAAACAATATTTAATTTCTTATTTTTTCTCGTTCCTTCTTTTTTCTCTTGCTCATACCTCCTTCATCTCCCCGTGGCAGTAATACACACATAGGTGTGAGAATTGCACACTAATTAGTTCCTGTCCTGTTTATCACACATCTGTCCGTGCTGATGCTACAACTGTCTAACTGGATCTCGTTTCAAAGAGACATGTTGAACATATTTCACCAGCGCCCATCATCAAACACACTTAATAAGTGTCTCATACATTTACACGTTGGTTTAAATTTAGAGGCATGTTGATAAAAGGCGTTCCATTGCAGATAATGACTTTATGAAAAGACGTGCTGCACTACAACAGATCTATCAAGTACCTCTCTAATAAGAACCATAAGACTGGAGCTCAGAAATGTAATCACCATTGTACTTGCCAAACAGGCTTAAACACACACACTTTTAAAACTTCAAAAACAGGATCTGGATTGATTTGATCATCCCTGATTTTGCCAAGACTGATTGGAATCGCGTCGTTGATGAAGGTACTAACAATGATAACTTACATATGTGATTTGTTTATGATTCATTATGGCTTGCTATGAACGAAACACCATTCATTTTATTTTCAACAATTGGTTTATTGGGTCTAGGTCAATCCAAATTACTGTTAACATTCAGTGCAAAGAGTCGCCAATACATCATTGAACACCACACATTTATTGTGCACACTGAAGAAATTTTCAGTAGTCCATCTACTAAGCAGCATGTTTTTTTTCGGGAGGTCTCAGCAAAATGTAGTACCCAGATAATCACCCAACCACAGGAAGAACAAGCCAAACTCAAGGAGGAACAGGATTGAACCCAGAACCCCGTACTGTTTATATTAGGCACCAATACTGCAATACAATAAATGACTAGTTAATTATGATATAAAAATCTTAACTCTATAATCATCATCCATGACAATCAAACTAATTATTTGTCCCAGAACCTAAACTTAACCATTAAGAAGCTAGTGATATGAACAAATCACATATTATGTCAATATTCTAAGAGGTTCCCAGTTTAATGCTCATCTTGTGGTTATGATCCATCTGGAGATTTACATTTACTTTCCATGTCTGTGCGGATTTGTTTGGGGAAACATGTCAATAGGTTTACTCGCTATGCTAAATTACCCCAGGATGTGAATATGAGGGTGCACGGTGACCTGTGATGCACTGGTGTCCCATGCAGAATGCATTCCTGCTTCACACCCAGTGTGCCTAGGATAAGGTGTAGAACCACTACAACTCTGAGCAGGAAATACTAGTCAGTGGAAATTATCCATCCATTCATCTGCCAAACTACTTAATCCTACTAGGGGAGGCTAGAGCCTATCTCAACCACCTCTTGGTGAAGGTGGGGTACACTATGAATTACTTGTCTGTCACGGGGCCAACACACACACAACCATTCACACTCACACCTAGTGGCAATTTGGAACAGCCAGTAAGCCTAATGTGCATGTTTTGGACTATGGGAGGAAACTGGAGTACCCGGTGGAAACCCATGCATGCACGCTGAGTTCATTCAAACTCCACACAGAAAAGCCATCGCCGAGCCCACAACTCAAACCCAGAACATTCAAGCTGTGAGGCGCCACTACACCATCATGTTCCCCGAACTGAAGATTAATAAATGTGAAATGAGTTTTAAAATACCTGAACTGTGTAACAAGGGGTGTGTTTGGTCTCCCCAAACTTTGAAAAACAGCATGAAATCATTTGACAGTCTTAAGTCTTGAGCGGGACATATGTGAGCAGTTACATGACAATAGAAAATGGAAGCATGGAAACAATCCCATCGTTTTTCACTGTGTGATGACAGTATGGTGTAGAAGTGCAGAATAGCATACACCACGCGCACACACCACACACATGTGCCTAGGAGCAGTGCACAACATCTGCAGCTGGTGGGCCACAGCCAAATTCAGGTCCTTTTAACACTATGACCCTCAGTTAAGCCCTACAGCAGACCTGACATAAATACCAGTATTAAAACACAGCAGGGCTAGGTTATATGTGTGTATGGGTGTGGGTCAGCCCAATGTGTGAGAAAGACCGCTTTGGGGCCTTGGAACATACATACCACGCACACACACACACACACACACACACACACACAGCTGCAGCAGCCACAGAGGCAACTCTTAGGTCTTTGGCTGGACCCGTATTGACGTGGGGTGATGGATGTTAATTGCGGGACCGAATGGCTGTATTGAACAGGCTTCAGAAAGCGCCTGCAGAGCTGGACCCAAAGCAGGGGAGAAAGAGGGAGAATGCAAAGGAGAGAGGGAGCATGTGAGAGCAGGAGAGAGCCAGATGCACAGCCAAGAAGGACTCAACAACTGACACCTCTCGCACCACTGCCCAATGCAAAGCAAGCCATCTCAAACAAAGACAATACTGGCTGCAGTCATGATTGTGTGTGCGAGTTTAAGGGGAAAGGAGGGAGAGAGAGGGGGAGAGAGAGAGAGAGAGAGAGAGAGAGAGAGAGAGAGAGAGAAAGACAGAATATGTGTGTAAATGTCTTAGCCAAAGATCAATAGCCCGAAGCTGCAAAAGCAAAGACATGGGCAATCAATACTCGGGCCACAAGCAGTGTGTAAAGGCTAAAGGAGGGAGAGTAAAAGAAAAGAGGAATTAAAGAGACAGAGCAAAATGGTGGAAAAAAATGAATGAGAAACAGAATGAGGTCAAATAAAGCAGTGTGACTAAAATTTTTACTAGAAAGACAAAAGTAGTACAGTTGATGCGCTTGAACTTGTGAACTTCCAAAATCTATCGTCTTTAGGTTCAGGTTTTAGGGTCTGCATAAGCAAATACTCTCCTGTTGTTGCTATATCACTGTAAGGAAAAGAATTGGCATCTTGAATGATCTGTTTAATAAGTTTGTCTATATAGTAACTGTTAATAGAAAGTATTCTATTTTTAGTACAAAATTACAGTAAGTGGTAAGATGGCTTCCATTTATATTTTAATGTTTAACTGCTATTAATGTATTATTATATCTTTATTTATCTTAATTATTAGGGTGACATGGTAGCACAGTGGGTGACACAGTGGTGTAGTAGTGTGGTGGAAGGTCCTGTGTTTGAGTCCTGGGCTCGGCAAGGGTGTTTCTGTGTCTAAGTTTGCATGTTCTCCCCATGCTTGCGTGGGTTTCCTCTGGGTACTTCGGTTTCCTCCCACAGTCAAAGAAACGCACATTAAGCTAAATTGGCTATTGCAAATTGCCATTAGGTGAGAGTGTGAATGGTTGTGTGTGTTGCCTTTCGCTGAACTCGCGGGCAGTTCACGGTATACCCCACCTTCGCTCAGTGACAGCTGAGATAGTCTCCATCCTCTTTGGAACTCTAATAGAAGTAAATAGTTCTGCAAATGAATGGTTGTACAGTGGGATGTGTGGCTGCCAAACATCAGCATATTCCTTAGCTCAATCCAGCACTAAGGTTACTGACTGTATGACGTTTCTGTGCATGTACTTATGTTATGTATCCTCCGGATTCTCCAGGATAGCCTCTGGACCTACTCATTTCCTGACCAGGATTTACAGTTACTGAAGATTAATGATGATGATTCATTTATCAGTGCATTCCAATCCTAGTTCTAGATTGTCTTGTTCTCAGAGTTGACAATTTTCCTTGTCTGAAACTCTTAATTCTACATGTTTTCACATTATGGTTTGCTTTTTTTTTTTCAAGGATGCAGTGTACTCTTCTACTTGAGGGACGTGCACGGTTTTCAACAAGTTCTCCATATGCATGTTTTCCCATGTGGTGCCCCCTAGTGAAGACTTCCGAGTAGTAACAAAGGTCAAAGGACGGCTGGAGCCTGCACCTGATGGATGCTGAAACGACTCCACAGCTTTAGTCCCTGCATGTTAGATGAATTTATATTGGCTCTTATTCGCTATTTTCTTCCTTTGACAAACAGCTTTCCATCCAGCAGCACATTCTTCACAAGTTTTAAGAGGTCAGGCAAGGAGCAGCCAGGTCACAAGTAGGGTGGGGGGTAGTGATGCAGTGCATATGAGTGTAAAAGAACACTGGAGATCTGACCTGTAATTTGCTATACACTGTCATAAATTTTCTACTCTCCCTGATGGACTGCTATTAATACACAACACGCACACACACACACACACACACACACACACACACACTATAATTACTTTCTGGGGACAATATACCCCTGTACGTATCACTTAAAGATTGCGTTGGTGTGTATGTGCGTGAGTGTGAGAAAGACAGAAAGAAGAGTGAAAGGGAGGGAGAGTGTTGGCTTGGCTGACCGTCTGCGGTTCTGTCGCGGTGAGGGGGGGCGCAAAGCGGGCGTTGCTGCCGAATTCCCTGAGAAATATTCCTTTTGGAGCCGACCCTATACTTACATACCTCCCTTTCCCTTTTAACCTTTTTTCACAATTCCACTGTTATGAAACTCAGGATCCTGAAAACGCATCACTCTTTCAAAAAGCACTAAAAGTCCCAGTGCGCAAAGAAAGCTTTTTTTTATTACCTTAATGCGCAGCTTCCTAGCCCTTACTCCTGGAGTTTTCCATGCTCCAGCATCCGGCTGAACCTCGTCAAGCGCTTGTTAACGAGCTGATGAGCTGACTCAGGTGTGTTGGGGCAGGGGTATACTAGTGTGTGACGTTAATGGGGACTTGGAGAGTATGGTTTGCGAAAGTACAGTCATATAAGCCAGTAGGTGAGATGCTGGAAGTGGTCTCCTGGGTCTCGTTGTCTCGGTATCTACCCCGGTGGTAATAGAGGTAGATACAGTGCACCGTCCCGTTGGGGAAGGCGCTAAAACGACACTCACACCGCACCGCGCCCTCAGTCTCACACACACACACACACACACACACGAGTGTGTTTTTGCTCGCAGTCAGCATCAGAGCGCATGAATCCGATACAAGCAAGCGCGTCTGAGAGAGAGAGAGAGAGAGAGAGAGAGAGAGAGAGAGAGAGAGAGAGAGAAAAAGGGGTTGGTGACTGTAAAGGAGGGTGGA
>JBCNYG010000007.1:19480416-19495093 GCA_039654305.1 Porochilus rendahli | reverse complement strand
GTTTGGACCGCTATACAGGACAGATAAGGACCCTTCGCTCATTCACAGAAACAGATGATGCTGAACATAAACTGGTCATACTGGTCAAAGACAATGGCAACGTTTCACTTTCAGCAACAGCGACTGTGATCATTAAACTTGTTGAGCCCAAAGAGGCTTTTGCTTCAGCCGATGTTAAAAACCCAGTTCAAGAAGTGGAAGAAAATAACGTCACATTTTATTTGATCATTACATTGGGCACGGTGTCATTTCTTTTCCTCATCAGTGTTATCGGATTGATTGTAATGCAGTGCTCCAAATCCACAGACTATTCATCCAAATATTTACAAGAGGCGAATTATGATGGAACACTGTGTCACAGCATCCAGTACAGATCCGGAGATAAACGGTACATGCTAGTTGGACCCAGGATGAGTATTGGTTCTACTCTAGTTCCAGGCAGTAATGGGAATACTTTAGTGGTACAAGATCGCAGGAAGAGAGATTCTACGGAGGTAAGAATTAATAAAGTGTTTTGCCAATTGTACTACAATATATCATTTACAGTGTATGTCATATTTTGATTTTTATCTATTAGTTAATTTTATCACAACCTGGATTAAGGGAACGGTTCATTTTGGGCATCTGTGCGATAAGGTAAATTAGTTTCACACCCATACAAAGTGAGCAGTTTGTTTCGAAGCAATAGGTAGTAGACTTCCAATAGTACTGGTACAATTTCCATACACTATGTTTGACTGGAGCATCTTAAATGAAGAGGGTGATAGCTTGATAAGGAACGAAATTGTGCAGGGTTCATTGCGTTAAACACTAATTCTTCGAGCAAAACTTCTATTTCTTTTTTCTTTCTGTCCGCAACAATTATTGGTAAAATTATTTAAAATGTTAAACAATCACACTGCATCGATACTGAAAAACAAAATGATATCCTTGTATAAGAATAAAAGTGGCAAAACACAAATTTCTAACTGTCCTCGGCTGTTGCTTATTTGAAATATTTACAATGGAACCATAATTATGGATTACAAACTTTTAGCATTTTGACTTGTTTAGTATGTCAGATATTTCATATCTCTCCTTAACAGAGTCAGTATTTAAACCTATTTAAGGTTTTTTTTGTTCTATAATTATAATTTCTTAAATGGAAAACCATTTCAGCTTTTACAGCTTATTAACAACAAGTTAGCTCAGTAACCAGATGGGGTCAGTGTTACCTAGGAACAAAGAGTAGAAATTACCGCCCAGTGCTGCATGTCCATGTTTTGTTCTAGATGCAGAGAGAAACGGGATTAACCGGCACAAGAGCTGCCTTATTTTATTTATTTAAGTAAACTATGTTACTTTCACGAATAACTGGTTATAAAGGATGGATGTTTAACTTTTGCAGCCAAATATAAAAAACATATTTTTACGACAAAACCCATTTTTAAGCAACATCTAGGATGGATAAAGGCACACAGTGGCGTATATTGCAGTACTGGATTGCTCTATGTGTTTCTTTGTTGTTGTGCTTCGGGAACCAGGCTTTTGCACAGATAAGGTACTCTATTCCAGAGGAAGTAAAAGAGGGAACGGCGGTGGGGAATATTGCTAAGGATTTGGATTTGGATGTAAGTACATTGGTGGACAGACGCTTCCGTATCGTATCTGGACCAAAGGACGATCTTTTCCAAGTCAACCAGGACAATGGCGTCTTGCAAGTTCATAAAAAAATAGACCGAGAGGAGGTATGTGATACCAGCAATCCCTGTATGTTTAACCTCAAAATCGCAGTAAACAGCCCACTGGAGATTCATTATGTGGTGGTAGACATCACGGATATAAACGACAACGCACCTAGATTTCCAGAAAAGCAACAAAGAGTACAGATTGCAGAGTCCACGATACCAGGTGCTCGTTTTCAACTACAAAGTGCTCGCGATCCAGATATCGGAGTGCATTCTGTGCGCTCTTACAAACTAAGCAAAAACGAACATTTCGATTTGGAAATAAAAGATAGAGATGACGAAAAGGTCCCTTTCCTGGTTTTACAAAAAGCTTTAGATAGGGAGCGTAAAGCTGAGCACGAACTCATACTGACAGCATTGGATGGTGGAAATCCCTCAAGGTCTGGAACGATAAATGTCATTGTCAGTGTTCTCGATAACAACGACAATCGTCCAGTGTTCAGTAAAGAAGTTTACACAGCACATTTAAAGGAAAATGTTCCTATAGGTACTCTTGTGTTAAAAGTGAACGCAACAGATCTAGACGAGGGAGCAAACGGCGAAATCATCTACTCCTTTGGTAGCAACTTAAACCGCAAGCAATATGATGTATTTGATTTGGATACAATTTCGGGAGAAATACGTGTAAAAGGCGAAATAGATTTTGAAAGCGCTGATGTACACAGATTAGATGTTTTGGCCTCTGATAAAGGAACACCTCCAATGACTGTCAATTGCAGAGTAACAGTAAAAATTTTAGATGTAAATGATAACGTTCCTGAAATAGAAATTACATCACTCTCAACTGTAGTGCCTGAGGATTCAAAACTGGGAACAGTTATATCTTTAATTAGTGTTTTGGACAAAGACTCTGGTGTAAATGGAAAGGTCATATGTTCTTTGTCATCAAACATACCCTTTGAACTAAAACAGTCAGTGCAGGAAAATATGTACTCTTTAATAACAAACTCATATTTGGACAGAGAGGAGATTTCCCATTATGAGATTACTTTAACAGCCACAGATCTTGGTGAACCTTCTCTAACTGCACAAAAGAATTTCAATGTCCAAATATCAGATGTGAATGATAACAAACCAGAATTTTCTCGAAATCCCATGGAATTATATCTAATGGAAAATAACACTCCTGGTACCTCTTTATTTTCTGTAACTGCATCAGACAAAGATATGGATGAAAACGCAGTAATTTCGTACAGCATTCGTAAAGAAGAGACTGCGACGAACAACATACCTACATTTCTAAGTATCAATTCTGAAACAGGAGTTATTCACACGCATAAGAGTTTTGATTTTGAGGTGGCCAAAACGTTCCAGTTCCACGTGCTCGCTACAGATTCTGGAACTCCATCATTAAGTAGCAACGTCACAGTTAACGTGTTCATTCTGGATCAGAACGACAACGCTCCAGTGATCTTATATCCAGTCAGTGCTAATGGTTCTGCTGAAGGTGTGGAGGAGATTCCCCGAAATGTGAATCCTGGACATTTGGTGACTAAAGTGAGAGCATATGATTCGGATATAGGATACAACGGCTGGTTATTATTTTCACTGCAGGAAGTGAGTGACCACAGTCTGTTTGGTTTGGACCGCTATACAGGACAGATAAGGACCCTTCGCTCATTCACAGAAACAGATGATGCTGAACATAAACTGGTCATACTGGTCAAAGACAATGGCAACGTTTCACTTTCAGCAACAGCGACTGTGATCATTAAACTTGTTGAACCTAAAGAGGCTTTTGCTTCACCTGATGTTAAAAACCCAGTAAAAGAAGAGGAAGAAAGTAACATTACATTTTATTTGATTATTTCTCTGGGCTCTGTTTCATTTCTTTTTATCATTAGTATAATCGGTCTGGTTGTATTGCAGTGCGCCAAACCTACAGACTATTCCTCAAAATATTTGCAAGATACAACCTATGACGGGACATTATGTCACAGCATCCAGTACAGATCTGGAGATAAACGCTACATGTTAGTTCGACCCAGAATGAGCATTGGTTCTGATATACATCCGGCCAGTAATCGGAATACCCTCTTGGTACAAGATTGCAGAAATACGGCTTCTAATGCGGTAAGATTTTAAATCACATTCACCTTGCTGTACACCATTGTGTAACTGTCCGGTTTAGGTTCATTATTTTAAATATTTAAATTTTAGCATCATCCTACAATATTTATTAAAATAGCTTCACAGAGTGCAACACCTGTTTTACTTTTCAACTAATTTTTTATGTTGTAGGGGTGCAATGGTATTCAAGCTCAACAACCCATAAGCAGTCTCCTAAAATCATATATAATTCATGTTTTTTTTGTGCCTGGAGTTCCTATTAGTAAAACTGTGTCCATAATTACACTTAACCCTTCAATCTTTTAATTCTATATGTGCAATGCATTTCTAAGCTTTTAATCAACTCATATTTCATATTTTAAACTTGTTGAACATATGTTTTATACGTACATTTGATGGGGACATGTCTAAAATGTCTGATTTACCCATTCTTACAACTCATCACAGAAATACTGCAAATAATGTATA
Organism: Porochilus rendahli; assembly: GCA_039654305.1. Lineage (NCBI taxonomy): Eukaryota > Metazoa > Chordata > Actinopteri > Siluriformes > Plotosidae > Porochilus > Porochilus rendahli. The sequence continues at coordinate 19,490,828 of JBCNYG010000007.1, read as the reverse complement.
GAGTGGTGTATTCATACACCTTGAACTTTTCCAAATTTTGTCACGCTACAGGAACAAACCTAAATGTATTTTATTGGGGTTTTATGTATCGTAGTTTTACAAATAAAAATCTAAAAAATGTGGCATGCGTTTGTATTCAACCCCCCATGAATCCATCAGCGACGTGGAGAGGTGTGACGTGGTGAACGGGCAACAACCTGTCCTCCATATAACTTTCTCTGGCTTGCATCCTGCATATCCCCCCTTCTCTACGGAGAGTTAACTACTGGAACTACTGGAGAGCTATGTTCTATCCCCAGCTGCAATACAAGGATGTCAACAAGAGAGACTTTGAGGCCTTTTGAGTCCTAGGAGGCCCAAGCAGCTGACTGCAGCTACCCTGCATCAACAACTCTAGGGAAGCAAAAGCTGATGGACACTGCAGCAGATAAGAGGCAAGCAGAAAGGCAGAGCTGCCATCACCCACTTGTGTGCCTATTGCGACAGGGACAGCCTTTCCACATGGGCTTTTGCAGCCACCAAAAACACTGCCCAAGAATGACATAGGATGCTTCTTCCATGGTTATCTCTGACCAATGGAGGCTTACAGTTCCTACTGAAAAGTGAACCTTTGTCACAGACTTGTCTTTTGCATACTCTAACAGTTTTTTTTTCCAAGACTGCCCAGTATTTGCCCATCCATCTTCCCATCAACTCTGACAAGCTTTCTCTCCCTTCTGAAGGAAAGCATCCCCACAGCATGATCCTGCCACCACTATGTTTCATGGTGTGTTCAGGGTGATGCATAGGGTTAATATTCCACCTCACCTAGCATTTTGCATTTAGCCCCAAAAAGTTCAATTTTAATATCACCAGTGGGCCTTCTTTCACATGCTTGCAGTGTCACCCACGTGTCTTGTGGTTTGTGGCATTTGTGCAAATGGGGCTTCTTGTGGCTTTCTTTCAACAATGACTTTCGTTTTGCCACTCCTCTGTAAAGGCCAGATTTGTGTGTGCACAACTAATATTTTTTCTCCTAACAGATTTCCCCTCTGAGCTGTGAATCTCTGCAGCTCTTCCAGAGTTACTATGGGCCTTTTGGCTGCTTCTCTGATCAATGTCTTGCCCAGCCTGTCTTTTAAGATGGATGGCCATGTCTTCATAGGTTTGTAGTTGTGCCATACCCATTTTTGGGTGATTCATTGAACATTGCTCTGTGAGATGTTCAATGCTTGGGAATTTTTTAAATATAACCTAATCCTGCTTTAAACTTCTCCCAAACATTATCTCTGACCTGTTTGGTATGTTCCTTGGACTTCATGATGCTTTTTGTTCATGAACATTCTCTAATATATCTCTGAGGCTTTCATGGAATAGCTGAATCTATACTGAGGTTAGATTACGTACAGGCAAAATTTGTTTATTAATTACGTTACTTTGGCACTTTATTTGGGATTATCAGAGCACATGGTGCTGAATACAAATGCCATACCTTTCAGATTTTTATTTGTAAAAAACACTTTATATTTATGTATAATTCTCCATCCCCTTCTCATCTGGCCTTTTTGAAAAATAGTAGTTATATCACCCAAAGGGAGCAGGCATTGGGGGGAAAAGCTGTGGTCTAGAACAGAACCTTTTGGAACAACAAACAACTTAAGAGAAGTCACAATTTACAACATTTTATAATCCATCAAGGGAAACAATAAAATCAACATTGTCAACAGCTGCACTAAGGTCAAGTAACACAAGCAGGGAGCCACAAGCTTGGTCAGAGGCCAATATTTGATCATTTACCAGCTGTCTCTGTGCTATGATGAAGCCTAAATCCTGACTGATACAGTTCATGAATGTTATTCCTACATATATGTGAACATAACTTCTGGGCTACAGCTTTTTCTAAGATCTCAAATATAAAGGGAGGTTAGATATGGGTTTATAGTTAGATAGCTAATAGGAGTTGAGGTCAGATTTTTTTTTACATTTTTTATCAGTAGTTTGATACCTGCTAGTTTAAAAGATTTAAGTACATAAACAGTGATGAGGGAATCACTCCTGGTATTATATGTTTAAATAAATATGTGCATAATGGACCCAAGATATTTCCAGCAATGTCAGCCGTTTGTGGCATGAACCATTTTGGATATACTGTCATGCAGCTGATCCTCAGCATTCCCAACCTCAGAGTCACTAAAATGTGACATTTCACTTTATCCACAAGACTTCTTCCTTTCGGGTTCAAATAGATAATCATTTACACTCATTTCCTCAAAATTGCTAGCCATAAGTGCTTCTTAAACACTTTTTTATCACCTAAAATGTTGCTTTCTGAATACTTCTGCTTGTTTTTCCTGGCCTAACAAATTCACATCATTTCCAGGAAAAAAAATGAGTGCTAACCATTGGTTCAGCCCTGCTAGTAATCCAGAGGATATAATCACTAAGTGGGTGTACTGCTTAAACATTCTACATATTCACAAATTATGCTGTAAGGATGACCAATACTGTTTATCTTTAATAAGATTAAATCAATCTCTTGAATGGGGCTAATGCACTCTAGTTACTGATCTGATAGTAGCATATTGTTATTTACTGGGCTAGTTACTGGAATACCTGACTTTAAGTCTAGGGAATGAACTCTTTGCCTGATATTTTACATTTTAACATTAAATAAGTTTGTAAAGATGCCACTGCTATAACTGATGAACTGCAGATTTTATTGATGTTCCTATTCCTAGTTTATTTTTCAACAATATGAAATAAGTATCTTGGATTATTATTTTTTTTTATTTTGTCTCTGATTATATATATATATATATATTTTTGAAAGAGGACCTACATTATCTAGATCCATCTAGCATAGAGCAAATTTGACTCAAAACACTCAGTTGCTCAATCAAGTTCTGTGGAGTATGATGGTGATCCAATCATAGTTTAGGAGATTATTAATGATGTATCTTTTAAACACACTGTACTAATCAACTGATCAGTAATGATTTCATTAAGAGTGAGCATTTTACAAGAAAGTGATCTAAGATCTAACAATGTTATTTTTAAATAAAAGATTCTAGCTTTATATTCAGAATGACTTAAATTTTTGTCAATATGGTTACTTAAACAATCTGTTTCTACATTTTTTGTTTAGCTTGTTGAACAGACATAGTCTGAATAGCTTTGAACTTGCCTATGAGTGATGGCTTTGTGCAGCTAGCAGGCATTTGGATTAGCTTGTTAGACTACTCCCTGGCCTTGGCTCTGGATAGCCACTAATTAACTGGTCCTGTTCTAAGGCTATATGCTATGCTGCAAGAAATGAATGCAGCACCTTTGTGAGTGGGATGGATACCATTCCTTCCTATCAGGGCAGGTTTACCCTCAAAAGTACATCAGTTATCCATAAAGCCCACAATGTTTTCAGGGCACCACATGGACATCCATCAGTTCAGCATCCATAGCCTGCTGTAAGCTACATCACCACTCTGTAGTGCATGGGGACAGAACATATTACACCACCGGACAGTGCTAATTTCCACACCTCTATGAAGTTACTCTTATTAACTTTTGATTGAAAATGGTGTATGTAATTAAGTGGAGCATGAATAACTATCTTAAATAATGTGTGCTCACCAAAGATAACCTGCTATGTCCAGGGCAATGCTCCTGGCATACACCTAACTAATGCTGTTAGTGTCCCTAACGGACTAGCTAAATTGACGTGTTTCAAAATTGAACCTCCAATAATCAGAGCTTTTTCAGGTTTCTTAGAGGGTGTCACACTAAGGGGAGCAAACTTATTTGATACATAAGAGATGAGTGGTGCTCCTGTGTGCGAGCCTCTGCATTAATTTTGGCTTTACGAGTATGCTGCCGAGTCATCACCAACGCTCCACTGCAAGGGCACTGATGCTAGAAAAGGGGGGTTGTTACCTTCACCTAAGGCACCCAGACTTGCTGCTGCAGAAAAAAAATGCTACTCTTGTTCTCTCTGAAGTCTTAATGCACACATCTAATAATACAATCTTCTCTGTCAGAGAAGTAGGGAGACTATGTTAAAATGCTGACAAGCAGCTGCAGGTGATTTTTATGTTGGCTTTCAGATGTTTATTTTCTGCTATTTCTGACAATATTTACCTTACTTTTATTTTTACCTCTGTGGATATATCAAGACTATAAATCTAATTCAAAGTGTAATCTGATGGCCAACATTTCTGTTCAACAAAGTTAAACATGTGTTGCACCATGTTGGTGATTTTTCTCTCTCAAAAGCACCGCTAGACCCATGTTAATGTGCGTCAGTAACAATATGCATGGCTGTTTGTTTTATCTGGTGACTGTGTTCTCTGGTGACTGTAACCCAATTTGTTATTTTAGTGATTGAATACAAAGTTGTTGGAAAGTTAAGCTTATGTTAACCTCATATTATACTAGATATATAAATCTTCAACAGCTTCACATTCAATCACTGTTAGGACAGACTTACTTACTGTTACCAGATAACACAAACAACCATGCCAACTTGATGCTGACACGCAATCACATGAACCTAGCCAATCTTTTGGGAGTGAGAAAATAACCATAGGATGTTCACTGTTTCATCAGTGGCATAGCAGCTCAGGTATTTAGGATGCACTGGTACATGAAAAAACTATTTTAACAGGCCACACTTAATTTGATTGCCTAAGAGTTTATACATTTTCTTCATTTATTTTGGCTGGTATGATTTGTGTTGGTGCACCACACAGACATGACACATGATTAACTTTATTGAACAGCAAAGTGGAGTATCAGATTTCATTTAGTCTTGATGAATCTGCAGAGGTCAAACAGAAGTAAGGTAAATGTTGGCAGAAATAGCTGAAACCAAACATCTGTAAGCCAATGTCATCAGTTAACATGAAAACAAGTTAAGCCAGAACACCGGCAAACAATTCCAAAATAGGAACTACTTCACCAACATTATTGGATATTTACTATTTTTGCTGACGAGCATTTATTTTTTTTTTATAATTTATTTAGTTTATTATTGTCTTACATCATCTTTCTTTTTAATTACACTTGATGTAATGATACTTGTGAACAACAGCCATTTTATCCAGCGTGATCTTTGAAAGTAAAAAAAACAAGATTGTAAAAAACAAAACAAAAAACTATTATAAAATAATTTTATTTTTGTGAAATATATAGATTTTTAATGCTTAATATAGACAACCAAACCTAATTTTGCTCAGAAATAAACTTCAGATCTTCAGATCTTCTACAATACAGCAAAAATTTTTACAAAACAACCACCAGTGTTTTAATCAACTCAACACACATTTAGACATGCAGATCTGTATTCAATAGGTCCCTTCAAACGACTGCTATTATTTATTGTAATTAACTGAAATAAGTTGTTTTCGAATCCATGTACAGGAAATCCAAAAGAACATCCAAAATCTTAAAATCAAACAATAAATAAATAAATAAGTTAACAAATAAATAATAATGAGTATGTATTAACTAAAATCTTTTTAAAATTGACTGCTCTTTTTGAATGGCTCAGTAATGATTTAGGTTATTACTCAAGTGGTCAGATGGAGAGTTATGGCCACTTGGTGTCAGTATTAAAAGCTAGAAGTCTGTGGTTTTATGTCCTGCGCTAGATGGTGACGTGGGTAGTGCGTATCTTCTGCTGAAACGGAGACGGTGCACGCTGAATAAATATCTGAAAAGGCGATGTCTTTTTATTTGACGGTACTGTAGTCAAACTTTTTGTCGTCAGGCGCTAATGCAGCTGCTAAACATCTGGAATTTACCTTTACTTGTGGAATGATTTATCGTAAGTCGTTGACAATGGGAGAATTCGAACAAAGAAGAAGAACGGAGCACTGGCGGTTTGCTTTGTGTTTTTCTTTGCTGATGTCCTTTGCGAACAGAGTTTCTACTCACATTAGATATTCAGTGCCAGAGGAGGTGAATGATGGATCTATTGTTGGGAATCTTGCTAAAGATTTAGGTCTTGATGTGAATACCTTGGCAAACAGACGTTTCCGTATCGTTTCTGGATCTAGTGACGCTCTTTTTCGGCTTAATCAAAACAATGGTGACTTATATGTTCATAGTAAGATCGACAGAGAACAGATTTGTGATGGCAATAATCCCTGCGTAATAGACCTCAAGGTTGTAGTGGAAAACCCACTAGAGATTCATTATGTGGGAATTGATATTGTTGATGTAAATGACCACGCTCCTGCTTTTCCAGATAGGAAACAAAGGTTAGAGATTGCAGAGAGCACATTACCGGGTGCGCGCTTTCAGCTCCAAAATGCGCGTGATCCAGATATCGGTGTAAATTCAGTGCGTGCGTATAAAATAAGCCAAAATGAACATTTCGAGTTAGAGATAAGGGACAGAGGTGATGAAAAGGTACCCTTCCTGGTTTTGCAAAAAGCACTGGATAGGGAGCGTAAAGCTGAGCACCAGCTGACACTGACTGCCGTAGATGGTGGAAATCCACCGAAATCTGGAACTTTAAATGTCACTGTAACTGTTCTCGATATTAATGACAATCGTCCAGTCTTTAGTCAAGAAGTTTACACGGTACATCTGGAGGAAAACTCTCCTTTAGGAACCACAGTTATTAAGGTGAGCGCAACAGATCTAGACGATGGTTCAAATGGAGAGGTGATTTACTCTCTTAGTAGCAAATTAAACCGTAACGTTTATGATGTATTTGATTTAGACTCAACATCAGGTGAAATTCGGGTAAAAAGCAAAATAGACTTTGAAAACACAGATGTCTATAGATTAGATGTGTTAGCCTCTGATAAAGGCACACCTCCAATGACTGTCGATTGCAGAGTTATTGTAAAAATTTTAGACGTAAATGATAACGTCCCTGAAATAGAAATCATGTCAATTTCTAATTCCGTGCCCGAAGATTCCATGCCAGGGACTGTAATCTCATTAATTAGTATTTTAGATAAAGACGCCGGTGTAAATGGTAAAGTTTTATGTACAGTGTCCCAGGACATTCCTTTTGAATTAAAGCCATCCGTAAAGGACAATATGTACTCTTTAATCACAAAATCGCGTTTAGACAGAGAGGAGATCTCCAGTTATGACATTACATTAATTGCATCAGACCTGGGCCAACCTCCTCAAACTGCACAGCGAACCCTGAACGTGCAGGTGTCCGACGTGAATGATAACAGTCCACAGTTTAGTCGAAATCCTATTGAAATATATCTGATGGAAAATAACACTCCCGGGGTCTCTATATTTTCTGTTACTGCATCAGACAAAGACATGAACGACAACGCAGTAATTTCGTATAGTATTCTTAGAGGAGATGTGAAGAATGATTGGGCTACATTTCTAAGTATCAATTCTGAAACTGGACTGATTCATGCGCTAAAAAGTTTTAATTTTGAGACAACCAAAACATTCCAGTTCCACGTGCTCGCTACAGATTCTGGAACTCCATCATTAAGCAGCAACGTCACAGTTAACGTGTTTATTCTGGATCAGAACGACAACGTTCCAGTGATCTTATATCCAGTCAGCGCTAACGGTTCTGCTGAAGGTGTGGAGGAGATTCCCCGAAATGTGAATCCTGGACATTTGGTGACTAAAGTGAGAGCCTATGACGCGGATATAGGATACAACGGCTGGTTATTATTTTCACTGCAGGAAGTGAGTGACCACAGTCTGTTTGGGTTGGACCGCTATACAGGACAGATAAGGACCCTTCGTTCATTCACAGAAACAGATGATGCTGAACATAAACTGGTCATACTGGTCAAAGACAATGGCAACATTTCACTTTCAGCAACAGCGACTGTGATTATTAAACTTGTTGAACCCAAAGAGGCTTTTGCAGCTTCTGATATTAAAAACGCAGTAAAAGAAAAGGAAGAGAATAACGTTACGTTTTATTTGATCCTTACCTTGGGATCGGTTTCATTTCTTCTTATCGTTAGTATCGTCGTTCTAATTGTAATGCAGTGCTCAAAATCTGCAGACTATCCCTCCAAATATTTACAAGACACAAATTATGACGGGACACTTTGTCACAGCATCCAGTACAGATCCGGAGACAAACGTTACATGTTAGTTGGACCAAGAACAAGCATTGGTTCTACAATTTTTCCTGGATCTAATGGAAATACTCTTGTGGTGCAAGATCGCAGGAATAGGCCCTCTTGTGAGGTAAGAAACCTTTACTTAAAGGTACTATCGGTATAATTTATCAAAAACAAAACTAAATATAAAGATTTATAAAGATGAACTCGGGTGTTTCCATGCAAGTTTTCATGTTCACTTTTTCGCGCAAAACATAAAAATGTAATTAGCCATTATTTTATTTAGTTTTGTACAAGTTATTATTTGTATTGTTGTTGTTGTTATGATGATGATAATGATGATTATTATTAGTAGCAGTGTTTTGTTGTTGTTGTAATCGCCGTTGTACATTTAATTAATATTTCATTTTTTATGTAGCTTTTCACTGATTTTTAATCTTACTTTTATTATTACTGTTATTATTGTGGTCTTGCTTTAGTTTTGAGAAATCTAGAGTAATTTAGAACTTTGTCCAATTATACAACATAGGGACACCGACAGATGGCGTGGGGAAAGACCATCATAACAAACGTCAGAAAAACGCAAAGAAACAGTGAGCAGAAAAAAAACTGGTGACAGGTTTTTCACAATGAGTGCATATTTTTTGAGAGCTTAAGATAGATATTTTCGTTCTGGGTGAAGCAATCGCGGCATTAAGTAGAGAAGTCTAGGGAAAGTTTGTCAATAGTTAAAAGCCGCTTTATCGGCTTTCACACATAAATTGCACAAACACACGAATACGATCAAGTTAGAGAAATATTGACATAACATTAAAGAGGGTTAAAAGTGAAACTCAGATTGAATAGCTCCGTCAAGAACGCCCATAGAAGAGTGTCCAAGGTCAGTAGATGCTCTGCCGGGTACTAGCAGAAATGAAGGAGTGCTTATACAACTTACATATAAGTTTTTCATTTAGGTGATTTTAGACTTTTTGTACATAATTCTGATTTACGACAACGCCTAGATATATAAATGCTTTCCCACGAGTTTCTTGTTTCTAAAGTCCTCAGTGCATTTTACTTTTAACTCGCGAGGTGTCAGTATCCAACTAAAAAAAAAGTTGGTGGGATAAGTATAAAATGGCTGTTGTGCACACCCATTTAGTGGCTTCATATATTTGCCAAATATCAGACATACTGAAGGGGGGACTCGTCTTATAGTAGTTCATGGTCTGGTACTGAAGGTGTTATGGTAACATATTTTGTGTAATACGCATTCATTAGTGGATATATTTTGGACCTCTTTTAACCGCTCACAATGAAACAAAGGCGATGCGCTTCATGGCGAAGGATACATATTATGATTGTCTTCATGGCTGTGTTGTTGTTTGGGAGAGCTGTATGGGCACAGATACGGTATTCTGTTTCTGAAGAGCAGAAGGACGGAACCGTGGTTGGAAATATTGCAAAGGATCTAGGAATTGATGCAAGAAGCTTAAGAGAGAGAGGATTCCGCGTCGTGTCCTCCTCAGGAGAGTCACTGTTTAAGGTAAACCAGAACGACGGGGCGCTGTATGTTAGTGGCAATTTAGACAGAGAGACTGTGTGCGAGAAAATCACATCGTGCACAATCAGTCTCAAAATCGCCATGGAAAATCCACTGGAAATCCATTATGTTACTGTAGAGATTACAGATGTAAATGATCATGCTCCTGTTTTTAGAGAAAATGAAACGCTATTGGAGATATGGGAGTCGGCATTTCCCGGAATGCGTTTTCAACTTCAGCCAGCCCACGACCCTGACAGTGGCTCGAATTTCATTCAAACGTATAGACTCAGCCAGAACGATCATTTTAGACTCGAAGTCAAAGATCGTGATGAAGACGGTAAAATTCCCATTCTGGTATTACAAAAGCAGTTAGACAGAGAAGTCGCACCGAATATGAAGTTGTTATTAACCGCCGCGGATGGTGGAAAACCATCAAAATCTGGAGTAGCTGAAATAATCATAAATGTGCTGGATATAAATGATAACGCACCTGTTTTTACGGAAGATACCTATACTGTAATGCTGCAGGAAAACGCGTCTATAGGCACAGCAATAATACAGCTTACCGCCACCGATTTGGATGAAGGTTCAAATGGTGAGATTGTTTATGCCATAGGTAATAATGTAAATAAAATAATACGCGAACTTTTTGAAATATCTCCGATCACTGGCGAAATTATTGTGAAGGGAGTTTTAGACTTTGAGGTCAAAGACAAATATGAGGTTGATATTCAAGCATCTGACAAAGGGCTTGCACCAATGATGTCTGACAAGACAGTAACTATAAAGATTGTAGATGTAAATGATAATGCACCAGAGATAGAGGTAACATCATTTTCAAG
>JBCNYG010000007.1:19409350-19419833 GCA_039654305.1 Porochilus rendahli | reverse complement strand
GCCCGAGCTGGGAATCGAACCCAGGACCTTCTTGCTGTGAGGCGGACGTGCTAACCGCTACGCCACCGTGCCACCCTAAATTCTTCTATAACAAATAATATTAAATTACTGTCAAATATTCATCACCAAAATTGATGAACAGTTACCTTAAAGCATTTTAACAATCTTTTAATTATAGAATTTTGTGTAGAATTTTTAGATCTTGTAACTTTTATCAGCTGTGTTGGCATGTGAGAAAATCCAGCATTGTTGTGTGTGTGTGTGTGTGTGTGTGTGTGTGTGTGTGTGTGTAAAAGGAAGATGATGATGATGATGATGGCTGGGAGGAAGAAGACTTTCAGGCGGTGAAAGTTGAGAGAAAGTTGCGGAGACCGTCTTGCCGACTGGATCGTTCTGTTCCTGTAAATTCACGTGTCTCTGGTTTTCGCTTGTTTTTTTTCCTGAGCTGCTTTCCTGCATCACGAAGGGCTCTGTGGTTTGTCCGTTCCACGGGTCGTCTGTCCTTGTGCACCTTCCGTGGCGTTCTTTTCCCGGGAGCACGTTTAAAGTGGGCCGTAGCCTTTTTGTGACCGCGTCTTTCATGTCTTCATGCTGTAGAATGTTTGGGCGTCTGAGATGCTGCCGGCTCCTCCAGAGAGGAAAAGACCTTCGGTATGTATGTGAGGAACACTCGGGCAGCCTTGCGTCCATCACCTTTCTGTCCTGAAGGATTTTCTTCTACCGAAGGCCACGCCTAAAGATCCGACGCCCCCGCTCGCCGACACGCTGCCTGTCTTTTCCCCGGAGAGCCGGGGCGGCTGGTCCGAGTCTCCTGGACACCCTACGGCCTCAGATGGCTTCGACGGAGGCTCTTCCCCTGATACGGTGCTGTGACGTAGATCTGTTTGTCTTTTTGAACTTTCCAACACCGGGTGAAGGGAGTCGGTTTCTCACCTCCGTTACTCTTTCATTAAACTCTTCCTCAGTTTTATAAAGGGGTTCGTCTTCCAGTGAAGACCGCCGCACCACGTCGTACGCCATCGCCTTCCTGGCAACGAGAAAGAAAGGTGCTTTTATCTAAACCAGCGGTGATGCGTTTAAGTTCCCGAAGGGCTTTATTAAACAATTCTACTCGTACCATCTTATCGGTTACCATAGAAGCTCAAGACTTTTAATCTGGGGTTTTAAGACTAGGATTGAGGATTGGCTTTTAGGATTAGGATTAGGATTAGATCTAAGAGTAATTTTAGTTAATAAGGTCAGAGTTTAAAAATAGGTGTGAAGATTAAAGCTTGGGATGAAGATTGGACCGCAGGATTAAGGTTAGATTGGGATCGTGACGTTTTTAAGTTGCATTTAAGATCATCCTTTTAAAATGCAATTTTATCTTAAACTAATCTTGAGTTGGGTATTAAGTTTAAAGTTCAAGATCGGGATTGTATTTCGGGGTTACGTTTAGATTTGTAGTTAAAGTTAAAAGTAGTTTTGTTTGTTTTCTAGATTAATTTTAGCTTCTCGGATTAATTTCAGTCGTTGAGATCAGGCTTTAGTTGGGTTTTAATATCAGAGTTGAAGACTTAGGCGCCGTTTAAGGATTGAGATTAGTTCTAAAATGACTTCCTTTTTTAGATTAAGCTTCAGAATTCGGTGTTAAGGTTAGAACTGAAGATTAAAGATTAGCACTTCGGACTCATTTCAGTTTGTGAGATTTGGCTTCAGACTTGGGTATTAATGTTAGAGTTTGCGGTTAGGTTTCAGGATTAAGATCAGTTTTAATGACATTGATTTTAGATTAAGCTTTATTGCGTTCAGGACTGAAGATTCCGGTAACGTTTCGGGATTTCTTGATTCACAGATCAAAGAGTGATGAGTAAAACAAGGTGTGTCTGATGTAGATACAGTAGTTGAATCGGTTCGATGTTATGACACGGAGATGCAGAATCATGCTCTCGCCTTGGTTCCGATCTTATGACGGACAGACTTGCTGTGTTTCTTCTCTAAAGCGTAGCGAAAGTGCAGCTGCTTTGCCGAAAGCGTGCGGTGGGGAAGTGCAGCTTTCTCTCCTCGATACGGCTCTCCTCGAGGTGATTTCTTCATGCACCCTTCCTCATTTTACACTCGGTTTACTGCAGCCTTGCAGAAGCTCACAGTCTGTCCTTCCTGAAGCCACGTGCTAATTTATTTTGTGTATTTGTACATCAGGTCGGTCCCCAGGAGGTTCTGAGCTCCAGACCAGGTCGTGCGGTAGGTACTGAGATCCTCAGCCGTGGGACGGGGATTTTCTTTACGTTTATCGACCCGTCCTTGTGCTAAAGGGCTCGTCCCGGGAGCGTAAAGCCGAATCCGGCTTCAAGCGCACACCGCAGACCAGTCCACACGGTTCTACTCAACCATCCAGAGATCTGATCCGAACGATGTGCCGCCTCTCACGATCTCAAGCTGGTCAAGTCGAGGGTCCCCCCCATTCTCTCTCTGTACCGGATTCTCCCCGTCATCCAGCTCGGGATCTTCCCGTCACAGAGAGATCACGTGATCTAAAGGTTTGAAGTTACGACGGTACTCTGGTGGTGTGTTCACGCGGTGGTGGAGGGCGTGGTGGTGTTGCGTTATTGTGAAACCGAGTTCTTGCTCATGTCGGGGAACTCAACTTTTACTTCACCGGTTTATTCCTGACCAGCGTGGAACGATTTCCTGCTCTTTCAGTTCTGTCGGAGTGAATTTAAACAACACGTAACATCCAGAAAAGACCGTGTTTAAGATAATGTCCTAAATTCAGGTTTAAAGATTAATCAGTTAATTTTATTTTACAAGATTAGGTTTCAAAATGAGGTTTTTGAGATTGTTGCTCAAAATTATTGTTTGGGTTTTAGGGTTAAGACTTTGCTTTTGAAATGATTTATGTTATGTTTTACGATTAAGGTTGGATTTTTATTGTTAACATTGTTATGGGATTTAGGTTTCAGGACTAAAATCAGCTAAATTGTTTAAAATCAGGTTTTCTGATAACCTTTGGGATTCATATTTGGGCTTCAAAAATAGTTTTAGTATTAAATTAGATTTCAGGGTTAAAACTGGGCTCTAAAATTGGTTTTGGTATTAAAATTAGGTTCTATAATTTCTGTTTAGTCTTAAAATTAAGTTTTAAAAGTGGTTTCAGTATTAATTTAGGTTTCAGGACTAGATTAATTTCTAAAATAGATTTTTAATAATAATTAGGTTCCAAAATTGTTCTTTAGTATCAGAGTTTTTAATGTTAAAATTCCGTTCTAAAATTGGTCTTTAGTATTAACATTCCGTTCTAAAATAGATTTTTAGTATTAAAATGAAGGTTTCACGACTAAAGGTTCTAAATTTGGTTTTTAGAATTAAAATTAGGTTTCAGAATATTAAGTTTGGGTTTTAGATCAAGTTTAGCCATCGATATTAATTCTAAACTCAGATACTGGTGTTAAGGTTGGGTTTCCAGGTAATTTTAAGGAAATGAGATTCGGGACAAACTTCGGTAATTTAGGATTAAGCTCTCAGAATCAGATTCCGGTTTAGGTTTGAGGTTTTGGCTCTGATTTTATGAGTTTGTGGAGTTTCACTGTGGAACTGAATCCCTGCTGCCGTCGATGAGGGTCTCTGATCGCTTCTGCTTCACCACGTCAGGATCGATCAGGTGGTTCTGCTACAGCGGTACAGACCCGAATCGATGGGTTCTTCTCCCCAGTCGCCCCGGTTCGGTGGCAGGATGACAGCCTCCGAGATGAGACACCAGGAGGACCGGTAATGACACGGGCTTGCACGTGTGAATACGGGCCGATGCACCAAAATCCAATCTTGTTTCACTTTGTTCGTCCACTCTGGTTCTCCGGGTCTTTACTAATCTCACGCCTGGCTGTGTTTCATACCAACGTTTCTGCTCTGGTTATTAAAAACGATGCATTGGAGTCTTTGAATCATTTTCCATTGCTTCTGTTACTGTTCTGCTTTGGTGCTACTGTATCCCTTCATAGTACGTCGTGTGTTTGAGTGCAGATTGAGAAGTTATCAGCCATCGAGCAGACCCCGAAAACCACAGAGAGAGACGTGCTAAAGGAATTGTTCCCCACTGAGGTCCTCAACACTCCCACAGGAATCAGGTGAGCGCTCCACGAGTCATTCAGGCCGAACTGGGTTCCATCCTTAATTCAGTGTTTTAGTGCCGGAAAAATTCAAATCCATTTAGTTTTAAACTTGTGGGTTGAATTGTTTTAACTTTATAAAAATGGGTTGCTTTTTAAATACCTAAAGATTCTATAGGTTTTGTTTCTTAATTGTACTTTTTACTTTGTAAAAGAAAAAAAACTGACTAGTATCTAATTTTAATTAAATAATGGATTAATGTAATTTTAATCGTTTTTACAATGTATTATAAAATAAACTTTATGTAGTTGCTATTATTATTTTTAATCTTTATTTATTTCTCTGTGTAAAAACAAATATATATATACATATACATATATATAAATCGTTTTCAGTTTGTAACGAATTTAAATGTGGTTTTGGGTGGATTTTTTATTTATTTATTTTTTAAATAAAGTGGTTAGTACGTCCCAGTTTGAGTCCCGGGTTTGGGATGTTTTTTTTTTTTTTATTTATTAATGTGAAAAACACAAACGTTTATATCTACAATTTAGAATGCAAATATAAATTGTAAATTAAAAAAATGATGTACAAATTTAGCACTGACATTTCCAGGGTGTGTTACTCCTCCTGTTGTCCACCAGATGGCAGCTTTTCCCTGCAGACTGCCTTGGTTTTTTTTTTTGTTGTTTTTTTTTGCTGGCATTCCGCCGTGTAAACTGCCGTTGCAGTTAGTTAAATTAAAGTATTTAATTATTAATCATAACTCTTATTTTACTCGGCCAATCAACACCATGTAAAAACTGAAATATAGTTTGAAGTCTGCACTTCGGACACGCGTTGAAACCAAAATGGCAGCAGCACCAAGTTCTACATATACAGGACATCAAACATAAAAAAAAAAAAGCATGAATGAATAATAAAGTACATAATGGTTACTTTTTTCTTCATAAAAAATGCCATGGTTTGTTTTTTTCTGTAAAACATGTTGGTTTGTTACTCGGTGAAGCTGGAGCTGTTTCCTGAGGTGAAGGGTAAGGTTTGTGATTAAATCGAGGTGTGTAGTAGTTTTCAGGGGGAGGTTACAGGAGGATGACGTAGTGTTTGTTTGAATTATAGTTCTAATAAAGTGTTTGTTTTTCCCGTCTCCTCTCAGTGCCACTCGGCGCCGGCCCATTAAAGGAGCAGCAGGCCGACCCTTCGTCAACACCTGGCAGGACAGTCCTCGTCCGCAGCTCACCGAGCACCGATACACCAGCTCCTCCTACACGGAGTCCCGCGCCGTCCCCCGCCTCGGCGCCGTCCCCCGCCTCGGCGCCGTCCCCCTGTCCGTCCCCAAACCCGCAGCGCCCGCGGGCGTCCAGGCTAAGGCGAAGCGCAGGGTGCCCGTGTGGCTGCGGGTGCTGCTGTTTGTCGCAGTTGTCGGCGTGCTGCTGTTCGTCTACCAAGCCATGGAGAGCAACCAGCTGAGTCCGTTCGGGCAGCTGGACCCTGCGGGGGCGCGAAAACAAAGCAGGAAATGAACAATCTGTCTTTAACGTACGTTCAGTCCACCAGCGCTTAGAGACTTTTTCTTCTCTCTTCCCTGTACAACGTTATCTTTCATATCTTTTTCTAACTCGCCGTCCAGAGAAGCGCCCAGGACGAAAGGCGATGGCGTTGGCGTTTGTTTCGGATCAGTGCTCGAGGGGCTGTTTGGTGCTAGATTTATTACAAGCTTCTGAATGAAAGGCAAGCCAAAGGAGTACCGTGTGTGTGTGTGTGTGTGTGTGTGTGTGTGAGAGAGAATGTGATGCGAAGGAAACTGAAGCATCATTAATCTGATTTAGGAGTTTAATAAGTCACATGACGGCCTTATACTGACCTCGGGGTGCATCGGTGCAGGAGAGTGCGCGTCTGAGACCCCCGGGTGTTTAAACCAGGGAGAGGTAGACGGAGACGAATAAAGGGTCCCCTCGCGCTCCTGATTCGCTCTTAAAACGACTGCGCCCCTCAGCCGAACCCGTCGCCACACTAACCCGGTGTTATCCTCTAATATTTCTCCATGTATGTAAATGATGTTTGCAGTATAACACACAC
The DNA here is from genome assembly GCA_039654305.1 of Porochilus rendahli. Lineage (NCBI taxonomy): Eukaryota > Metazoa > Chordata > Actinopteri > Siluriformes > Plotosidae > Porochilus > Porochilus rendahli. Next base: position 19,413,668 of record JBCNYG010000007.1, on the reverse strand, counting down.
ACACACTCACCGGCCTCTTTATTAGGAACATCAGCCAATCACGTGGCAGCAGGCGAACGAGCGAAGTCCTCCAGCCTCAGCGTGGCGTTGAGATGCTTTCCAGCTCAGTGCGGTTCTACCCCGGCGACTGTCGACGTCCTGTCTGCTCTTTTATCTTGTCTCCGTTTTTCACATCTTTTAACGCGAACCACGAGACTTTTTTCCCTCGTGTTGTGATGTGATGTTCGCATGTACGTGAGCATTAAAGGGGCCGATGGCTGATAATGTTTCGGGGTCCCTTTAAAGTGTAGAAAAGATCTTTAATTTACGTCCGAGTTGAAATCAATAATGATATGTTTCAAAAAAACCAAAGGATTGTGGGAAGGGTGGGGAGGCTCCTTTAACTGATCTTTCATGACAATCTGATATGTGTCACACTGCCGACATCTGATTGGCTGATGCAGTGTTCCTAATAAACACCTATAAATATATATACTATAAGAATATATCTATATCGTGACTCACTTTTGATTATATTCAACTTATTTGTATGTGTTTATTTCAGAATAAAGAAAATCCAAACAATGTCAACAGCACAAAAAAAAATCCTACTCTTTTTAATCTGATGAAATTAGAATTGGAGGGAAATTTGACTTCACTCGCGTTTATAAGATTTGTTCGATAATAAAACCCTTTTTCTAAAAGGACTGAAACTGCAGTGTCCTCGCTTAATAATTGGCTTGTTACCCTCCAGACGTGACGGAAGCTGAGCGCTTGGTTTACACGTGGTCATTTCCTCGTCCTTCCGTATTTATTAACGAGGAATAATCCTTCTGGTTCTGGGCTGAGTGTGGATTATTCCCGAGATTGAGAACGGAGATTTTTGAATTAAACCTGGGGATTTTTTTATACTGTAGACGGCATCATGTGATTTGTAAAAAAAAATAAATAAACCTGTTAACTTCTTCATATCGAATGTTTCTGTTACGTGTCGTTATTTCACACTTTCTGTTCAGGTCTCACACTGAGGGCCGATCACTGAGCCGCAGATAAATAACGACGGCTAATCTTCTTACAGCTCACGCTCCCCCCGAACACCCCCAACTAGCCCCACCCCCACCGCTCAGTTAATCTGTGTTTAATTCAGACGTACGAACACTGCCTGCAGAGTTACTGTTTATTGTTAAGACGTTTCTGTTCCGAGAGGCCGACAGATTAAACTTGATTTTATCCTTTTATCATTATTGATATTCATTTCTATATATATATATATATATATATATTACTTTTTGGAGAGATTACAGAGAGGATAAATATTGATTTTATTGTACAATGTATACCCTCTGGTCATGTAGACATGTGAAAAGATGAAGCTGACCTTTGTGGCATTAATAGAAAATGTCCTATTATGTAAAATTTACAAAGTGCTGCCTTTTGGAGATAGACTGTGTACACTATAGATGGGTGTTATATTAGCATCCATTTGCTAAGGGTGCACTCTAGACAGACTTATGTGACCACATTAGCATGCTGCTGCTGGCATTCTTTTGTAATGTGTTGGTTTTGAAAGATAAATGGATTAATAATGACTGATACTGCAATTTTTGTTTGCTGAAATGCAATGACACACAAATCAACATCACATATGCAGAGAACTAAAGCTGTGTTTATGTGATGGGTTCATAAATGCAATGCATTATATCTACACGTTGTTATGATAGACATGCAAATAATGTTGTTAGGTATCTCTTGTTAAAACATGGACTGGAGTCCTCTGTTCTTGTGTGTTAAGATAGAAAGTCTGGAGTAATGTGGAAGCACTGATCTAGGTCTCATTTCCATATTCCTACTCTATGTAATTGGTAGCCACTTTTATTATATTTACATTTACAGGGTATTTTGCAAACTATCCAGAGATACTTTCATTTTTAATCTCATTTTTATAACTGAGCAGGTGAGGATAAAGACCCTTGCTCAAAGACATAGCAGTGGCAGCTTGATGATACTGGGGATTTTATCCCTCAAACTTGTGATCAGTAATAGAACCTTAAGCACTGAGTTACCACTGGAGTTTATCAAAAGTATCAACAGTAGGTTATCTATCTCTTCCTGCATTTGTAGCTATTTTATTTTACAAAGAAACCTTTCACTGTGAAATGCTGATGTTTTTTCAGGTGTTTCAGAATGTAACACGCCAGGTGACGTATTATTATTGATATGTTTACTTCCACTGCAGCATGGGCTTTATGAAATCAGTTGGCTCATGTCATATTTTTGATTTCTTTGAATAGTATATGACCTTGACATGATTTTGTGTGTGTGTGTGAGAGAGAGAGAGAGAGAGAGAGAGAGAGAGAGAGAGTCTGAGGTTGTTAGTTTATCCATGATAACTCTTTCTTTTACAGGAAAAACATGAAGAATGAAGATATCACTGCAAAATATTTTTGAATTTGTTGCTAACCATGAATAACCATTCTTCTTCTTCTTGCTCTTCCCCCAACTCCTTTCTGGATTTTTTTCTGTCCTTCTTCACTTCCCTATATATTTGCTGCAGCCCAAGGCTCCTAATGCAGACTGGAGATATTCAGCATCTCTCAGAGCAGGAATGCAAAGGTAGGACGAATATATCACTCTTTCATTTGTACACAGCATGGAAACAGACCGTTAACCACATTTGCATATCAGTAGCACTGGCCACAAGACCTCACCAAATCTCTTCAGCTGTTTATATATTTAAAAAATACCACTATGTACTTTAAAATAGTTGACCAATAAGGAGATCAATCATTTCTGACATGCCAATACCACGACAGTCCCATTTATGAAAATACTAGTTACCAATAAATGTAATATCACATGAAAAGTGGCTTGACAATGTTTAATAATTCATAAATATGATGAAAAGCAGTCAAGCAGATTACCCACAAGCCACTGTGCAATAATATGGATCACTCAAGCTCAGTGAAGGTCATTGTAATAAGCCTAAGGTTGTTGCGATAAGAATCATTTATCTTAACAAACGCAGAGCATCCTGCGATTGCATGTTCACTTAGATGTGAACAGTACTATGATGAGCAAAGTATAGCTAGGAACCCTATACTGCAAGTCTGTTTGTTTTTATCAGAAAACAATGGTCAGGGATGCTGATAAAATCCTAGGGTATCGTCTCTACTGTTGTGACAAAAAAAGAAACAAAGATGAATGACATGCAATATTTTGAGCATATCTCTTGGTATCAATGTAATTGCAATGATTTTAATTGAAATATAAGCAAAAGAAGGACATTAGTGTCATCGAGCAAACCTTTTAATGTGTCACCTGTTTTTACACTCCATTCTGGGTTAATTATACTAATTAATTCAGGAGGCTTTGCAATGATTTTTTCTGTATGCATTTGGTCAGTATGAGAATATTTACATTTACAGAATATTATTATCTCTAAATAATTAAAAGAAATAAATATTTAAATCAGAAATTACATTTCAGAAATCTTAAAGGTGCCAATCAAGCAAACGCCAAACAAAATAATGTGTTAAAGGGAGATGGAGGGAGACAAATAAAATGAGAAAGAGTAGAAAGCATGAAGCAGTAGATGAGGATCATGTTTTAGGTCCGTTCCTCCTCATTAATAATGGATACGTCCATTTCAGTGATGAATATTTTAGAGATCATAAAATGGCCTCCTCTATGATAGTCTAAATAACAGTACATTTTAACTATGTATATATATATATATATATATTGATTATGAGAAAGACATTCGGAAGAAAAATGTGGAGGTGGTATGTAGCAACTATAACAGTCTAACACATTTATCAGAAACTGAGAGAGAAAGGACAGCTAAAATGGAGGCCATCCAGTACCCTTCCCTCATTTTACATTCTGCAGTCACCCATACCTCGTTTTTTTGTATATGTATATGTACCCCCTCACTTGCATCTATAGCATTTCTCCTTTCTTATTTTATCTTAAGCAACATCCTTATTCCTTAAGCAACATCTTCACAAAAGTGAATTTATAAGAATGTACATAGCATTAATGTTAATGCAAGAAGCAGGATTAAAAATGGCATTTTTTTGCAGTGAAAAAGCTCCTGATGGTTTTATTTGAATGTAATGTCCCACAGTCCATATCTTTAATGCATAGCTAAGCCCGGATTTACATTCTTAAAAAGCACACTGTTATGCATCCCTGTACAGTACTTTTGGTTTTAGGCGAAACATTTCAACATGTACTTCCACATGCAAACAGGTTTTTGTTTTTTTGTTTGTGTGTGTGTGTTTTTTGGGGGTTGGTTCTTGAATCGTAGATGGAAAGAGAAATACATGTTTGCAATAAT
>JBCNYG010000007.1:19264194-19276742 GCA_039654305.1 Porochilus rendahli | reverse complement strand
AAGTGGGTGGATTGTAAAATGGGAGTAAAAAAAAAAGCTGCGGGTCCTATTTTGCACTTTGACACTTAAACAAGCTGGGGGGCTGTAGGCACCATTCCCCCCCCCCCCCCCCCAAATGCCTCACTGAGCTCCAAAGAGCTCACACAATAAGAATGTAACACACATTTAAAAGGAATGTACCTAATTAGGTCTGCATTTCACCCACATTTCCCTTTATCTCTGTCTCATCTTTTGTGTCACTAGCCTCTCTGCTACCCCTCTGATTTTTTTCTTTCTCTTCCCAGTGCCTTTATCCTTTACATGGTACAGTGGAATGATTTTGGATCAAGAGTAGAATAACTCTTTTAGATGGTATTGGAAGGAAGGCAAAGAAAACAAATGACCAAATGAAGGTGGACCAAATAACAAAGGCAACGGCATAACATGGAACATGATAAGATATTGTACGTCACTGGCTTTGTTTGACAACCCTGAAGGTTTTATGAGCCCAATTACATGACTTATCATCACTGTTGTCTGATAGCACCCAGCTTATTTACTTGGGCAATATTACTATTTTGCTCTTCATTCTGATTGGTTTAGAATGTACTGATTGATTTTCTACAACAGCAACTCTGACAATAGTGCTGGCTGTAATTCATATGAAAAATTTGGGTTAAGTTCATTTTAATACATAATCCACACTAAATAATCCTAAATAATATATAATGAGTCTTGGTGGATTAGTAAGATAACCCTGTTGTGTCCACTGTAAGTTATTTCATTTACTTAGCACTCTAACTATATTCTATAGAATGAAAGGTCACCATTGGTGCCACATTAAGTGCAAATGTGTGACAGCTCGTGCAAAACAGCAGAGCACATAATTAATTAAATACACATCCAAACAGATAGCTATATACCAATATGAAGATGAGAGGGAGTATGAACATGCTGTAGAAAATGGAGAATTATATTTATACTCCAGGTAGATGTACAGTTGGGTAATATGCCAAAATAAACCATATCACATAACATATATACAGTTGATATAATATAAATAAGGAAATAAGTACAGGCAATGAAAGGATTGTGTTGTTGAGGTACAGATGCTACTTCTGAGATACCCTGATCCTTTAGTTCTCTGAATCCTGTGATCCATCCAGATGTGCTACTACTGGTTGGAGTTCTCATCTTAGAAGCCTTCTGCTCCTGCTGATGATCCATATGCACCTAAATATATAATCAGAAACTGGGAAGAGGACTTGTTACTGCTGGTGAAATAAACGCTTTCACTAAAATGTTTATCCACAGTTACTATTAATGTTAGAGGACAACCAGCTAAATCTCCTGCTACACTATAGTGAAGCTTCTGCTACATGGTTTGTATTTCTATCTGGTTTCACCCAAATGAGGATGAGTTTACCTTTTAGAGGCTGGTTCCTCTCAAGGTGTCTTGCTTACCATCATCATCAAATGACGGCTGTGTAGAGGTTTTAGAGAAATGTATAAAATTTAAAATTCTCCATTAAATTTGTTATTACTATGCAAAGCTGTTAAACACTTGAATTGAAATGAATTATTTGAAATGCAGGTGCTAATAATGGTGGTGTAAGAGAACCTAGTAAGGGTCTCAGTTATTCTCACTATCTCCTTCAGAGCCTTACAGTCTAAGATGATGCAATTCCCATGCTGGACCATGATGCAGCTGTTCAGGATGCTCTTTATTATCCCATGGTAGAGTGTGCAGTGAATAGGAGGGAGGAGTCTCACTGCTCCGTTTGTCAAGGAAATGCTGGTGCTTCTGGGATTTTTGAGCATATAAAGGCACATTCTGTTTTTATCTACACTGAGAAAATCTTTCTTTCACAAGTGTTTTTAAGCTGGTTTGCGATTGGTGCTCATGATATATTTGAACGTGCTTCACTACAGGAATATAAATCAGCAGCATGGGCGGCATTAGACTACACTCACCGATCGGAGACATCCCAGTGGTCAGTGTATTATTTCCAGAGGTAGCGTTGCCAAGCTGGAAGACCAGGATTTAGTTATAGAGGAAGGTGTACACATCCAGCAGACTCAGTTTCCTTTCACTAAGACATTGGTGTAATCTCTTACCCATCTACACGTCCCTACTACTCACACTCCATCCCCCTCTTTCACTCGCCCTGCAGCCTGAACGGAAGTGAGTCAGATAATACAATGAACAACAGAACACTGAAGCCGTTTCATGAAAGGGTTTCCTCAGTGTGACAGGAATAGCGATAGAAACGAAACAAATATCTCATCATTCCTTCATTGAATAATCGTCAAAGCATGAGATGTTGCACGGAGCTGATTAACTGTCTATACAGACTCTCTCAAGGATACAGCTGCACGAAGTCATGTCCTCCTGCTTTAACTTTAATGTATAGAGTATTTAGTCACATGCTCACTGCTAAAGATTAGGTCAATCAGCTACTAACCTTTAAACACAGATCAGCCTCTGTCCCTCTTTTTGCCTCCGTGTCTTCACTACTATACGCTGGAGTCACATGCCATTACAGACAGACACCCTGAAGAGCCCCTGCAGACATAAACTTGCTTTGGATGACTGACTACTTGACTACTGCTCCTAGAGATTCAGACAGATCCATAGAACAACACATGCACAGATCCCTAGAATTATTAATGGAAGCTATGGAAAGTAGTGGCTCAAATCTCATCAAGTATAACACAGTATTTCTGAGGAATACAGTCACTGTCACCAGGCAAAAACCTAACAATTCATTTTTATCCAAAGCAAATTACACTTAAGACAACAGCATTTGACAGATTCCCCATTCAGAAAATGTACTGGTTTGCAGACGACCCCACACACCATGTTAGTATTTTTCTCCTGGTTTTGCCGATGGCTGAATCTTAATGTCCCGCATGCATGAATCATGTTGGTGCATACAGTAGACACATCGCCTGGGGCCTAACACAAGACTCTTGTCACAGTAGAGGGCTTCATTTTTTTTTTCGCACATCACGCCAGTAATAGACTTGAGTGTGATCAGCAGTACACCGTGTCTCTTCTAGACTCCTTCATAGCTTTTAAACTTCGTATCATATACAAACCATTTAAGTTATTCTTGCACTTTATAGAATTTTTGCTGCTATTCATATTTACAATTTCTATATTTTAGGGTGCTGAGCCAATTGCAAAATAATTTTCATTCTTTGTACACTCGCTACATACTGAATGACCAGGTTGCACAAGTCTAAAAATGTATTTTAATATTGTTTAGATCCACATCTCTAACAAAGCCTGAATGATGCTAAGTAACTCATTACAGACCCAATGTTCTGACTTATTAACCCAATTCCAGCAAGTCATAAAATAGGATCTAAGGTGTACCATGAATGGGAAACGTAAGATTAGACACCCATGCCTGAAGAGCTCAACTGTATAAATAACTAAATTAATGTATTAAATCCTTTCGAAAAAACATTCTGTATATAATGTCACATTGTTTGTAATGCTGTTCTGCTATTTTGGAGGTAAGGAAGTATTTCAGTATATTTATCTGTAGTTTGTAGGGGTGTGTGTGTGTGTGCGCGTGTGTGTGTGCGTGTGTGTGTGTGCGTGATTACCACAGACAGGAATTATTGGGACAGCACCAAAAACCTGAAACTTACTCACAGTGGAGATCTTAAAGTGCTTGCTGAATTCCATTAATACCTCTCACACTGTAACAGAGAAGGTCATAAACCAACATACAATAATGTACAATAATTCTTATGGAGGTCTCCATTTCTCTTTCTCTGTTTATATATACACACACATAGTGTATATATGTATGTATAAAAATTCACGCACACTCACTGACATTTCTGCAGTCATAAAACAATCTCTTCTCTTTCTTTTCTTCTTTGCATTCATTATTACTCGAGTCATACACATCTCAGAGCTTTAGAGGAGAAATTCCAGGGGAAAGGTGGACTCAAGCTGTGAAAAGTGTTCACCACATTCATCAGTCTACTTTATTTTCAAGCTTCAGCAACTAAGAAGAAAGGACCGAAAGCGAGGGAGGGACATAAGAAGGTACTTTATTTTGAAAGCTTGGATAAAAAGGGACACTTTCAGCATTCTTGAAGAAACTTCAAGTTAATAGAGGTCAACAACGTGAATTTAAAAAAATTGCACTGCCACCAACTTATAAATTAAATGAGAAAACAGAGAACATGAAAAAGTCAGCCATGGACACTGGATGAAGCATTTGTCTTTCTTCCTCTCAAATATTCTCCACCACTCACCCAGATACCTGGAAACCACAGGGACACAAAGCCAGCCAATCAGCCTGCATGGGAACTAGAAACATGGTTTCTGATTGGTCCTCTGTGTTCTCTAAGCTCATTATTATATCAGTGTGTCCTTCACTGTGTCGTCTGGCTAAGCTTGGCCCAATAACATGCCAGCACTCTTCACTACAAGCAACCTTTTAATGCAGGAGAGGGAGAGAAAGAACAGATTACACACAACTAAAAAACAGGGAAGGGTAAGAAAAAGACAAGAACGAGAAAGAGGGAAACAAGAACAAGAAAGAAGGAAAGATAGACATCATTAATATGAATGTAAACAAAAACACTGACCTGAAAAAGTGAAATAAAAGTGTCCTAACATCAATTCATATGCAAAACATTAAAGATTAAATGTATATTTGACTAAAATGCAAAATCCCAGCACCACATCCATATTCACACTCATTCAGTCCATGATCATGCTTTTTAAGAACCTTGCACTGATGGCTAATCACATGGCTAAGTACTGCTATGCCTGCAAATATGTCTAACAAACTTATCAGTAATTTCTGTAAATTTCTAAAAAATTAAAAATTAAAAGCTGTCAAAACAAAAACAGATTGTACCACGAGGACCAGCCAGTACCGGCTAAAATGTCCATATGAGGTCAAAGCTGTCAGATACTCCTCTCCTTGTGGAGCACACAGACACACACACAGCTGTTGCGGTTTCCTTGAATAAAGGAACTCACACAGACGCTTTCATCCCTTTCCTTCTCTAAAGTAAATGAGCTACAATAATTGTTTCATTATGACAGTCTATTGAAGTCATTTCCTTTTTCCTCTCCTCCTTCCTTTGTTCTTGAGATCCCAGCTTCTTATTTCCTTGTTTTCTTCCCGCCAAGTGCTGTTTTTACTACTTACCTGGTTACCCCCTATTAGACCTCTAACACACCAGTGCACCAGTCTGTACCTTTCACTTTCACTGGTTACCAACATGTAGCTTCATTCTTTGCCAGAGTGTTTACGTATACAGTGTTTATTATGTATCCTAAAAGAAAAAAGACTGCCGGTGCATGCTGGGATTATGATGTCCACATCAGAGTCATGAGATCATTCAGCCAAAGCTCTGAAAACCACGAAACAAGCAAAACAAGAGACATTTCATCATGGCTGGATCGAAACCCTGGTGCCGGAGCACAGTATTATGTTCTCAATGCTGTAACACATCTCCACTGCGTGGCCAGATTAAATAGTTAAATAGATTAAATAGATAAGTCATATAATATGTAATAAAAAAAATTGTATGTGGTTTGTCCTGGCCACCTTGCTTTTGGAACTCAGGTACTTAAACAGCTGCCTGCATTTCAATAATCCTGATTTCTATTACCCATGAAACCACACAAGTAAGAAAGAACTTTGGAAATGTGAATGAGAAAGAGGGAAAAACTGAACCACTCCATAAAGTCTTCTACAGCACATCCCGAGAACTTAATAGGGTTAAGATCAGGACTCTGGGATGCCAATACATTTGTGAAAATGATCCCTCGTGCTCGTGCACATTTTATATCCGCGCCATCAGGGAAGAAAAAGTGCATTGATGTGATAACCTGCTCATTCACAACATTCAGCTCATCAGCTGACTTCATTTTATTGCCACATTAATGTTGCTGAGCCTCGACCGGACCAACTGGAAAAACAACGCCATGGAGATTACATGCTGAGATCAAGGCTAAATGTATTCCATGAAAATAGAATTTATTTATTTATTGGTTGGGCAGTGTACTTACGATTGCTTAAGAGTGTTAGACTGTTAACAAAATTTAGCGGACTTCCAACAAAAATGTTTAAGATATCCTGTTGGTCATTTAAAAAAAGGATCACTTAAACTACTTAAATATTGGGCTCATAACCTCAAAATATTCTCATGTAAAGAGGACAACATTATCCAAAAACTCCAGTTTAAAAAAAAAAAAAAGAAGAAGAATATACTACAAAAGGGAATAAGCAATTTCTCCTGAAAGTTTTTTTTTTTTTTAAACACACTATTTAGATCAAGTATTAACAGCATGATCTTCATATCACATAAGGAATAAAACACAGATGTGTGCAGATGTAGGAAATATACAGATCTGGTGACTGGGTGGTGTGTCCAACCCAGTGCTAAGTTATGCTTACCAACCCGCTGACTTATATTTGTTCACAGTCACATAAAAAATAAGTACAGTTTTACTACTGACTGTCAGAAAGGTACTGCTTACTCCTTATAAACTATCCATAGGACTCATTTTAGGTCCTCACATAGCGCTACCCACAAATACACACCACGCGGACGTAGTACTACTAAAGGGGTCTTTTAATGGCGGGGGTTGAACATAAATGGAAACATTTTTCTAAAGAAAATTCAATATACACACACATTTCCAAGTGTATTTCTAATTACATTAATCTTTAAAATAAAACAATAAAAATTTATATAGAAAATCTGTCCATAAAATGGAAAAAGTCGTATTGTATCTTTCTCAATCCAGTGATGTACTGTGCTCTCCAGCATGTACACAAATTAATTACTTATGTTCAGTAAATGCCATATGAGGCTCTCATCCATCCACCCATCAAAGACAGAGCTGATGTTTGGCTTCCAGAGGGCTCAGTAAAACCCTGCCCATCCAAATGAAACAACGCTTGCATGGATTTCTGTTGACGTTAATACAATGTGAACCCTTTCTGTTATTTTGCGTTATGATGAGCTTGCGAAGTGTAAATGCAAAACATAACACACACTTCTGAAAATTGACCTGTGAGATGCATTCTGTCTGAATCAATGCCAGATGAGCACAAAATAAAGGAGAGTTTGTGAGAGTCAGTCCCATGGTTGAAACTCTTCAAATAATTTGCTCGGATGCTAAGCTAAACAGCTTGGCCGACGTGTCATGAAAATATCCTTACATGCGTGTTCCAGAGTCACGCCTACAGTGCTGATAGTTTGATGAAAGCTTCCTTCTCAGGATTAAAACGAAGCTAACGTATGGCTAATGCTCAGTACGAAGCGTAGAGCTGAAAGGAGTCAAACAGTCGCATAGCTGCAGAACATCTAGGATGCTTTGCAGCCAATAAAGCTTGTGTCCCGTGTTTTTAAGACCTATGATGATAATGCTACGGTACATCCAGGATAAAAACCCTTATTTATGAAACGTGTATATGATTTAAGCAAACAGTGTAATTGTTAAATGTTTAAGGCAGCAAATAACATTTCACTAAATTTGAGACCTCACCAGCAGAATCTGAAGCTACGATATGTATCTGAAGTGAGAGAGCGCTTACTGAAATGTTCTAACGATCCTGGTTTTGGCCTGACAGCTAAAGATTCCCCTGCATGCAAGGAATGAACTGTTTATTCATCTGGCACAAGCAAACTCGAAATCTGGCTTGCATCAAATGGGGACTGGAGAACAGGCGCTGGCAGACAGCGGGACATTCAGAACGTGTCTATCTATAGCTCTCAGACATACACAAAACACAACCGTTTATGAGATGAGACGGACTATCCAGTGCACTCATTATGTAGAGCAGTATGTAAATGCACGTACGTGCACACGCGCACACTATCGCTGGGATCATTTAATGAGATGCTACCCCTGGTTTAGCTAGGAGACGTGGAGCTAGGCTAGAACTCTCTAAAGGAGCAAAATAAACAAAAACAGCACAACTGTGAAGGGAGGGGGGGCAAGACTCTCACAATGAGGTACCAGACCTCCATAAAACACATACACACACTCTCCCCCTCTTTCTCTCTCTCTTTCTCTCTCTCACTAGTGACGTTTTAGAGATCGTGCTTGCTTGTGTTTGGTTTCACTCCACCCACTTAAGGCACACACACACACACACACACACACACACACACACACGGTTTGCTTGTACTTACATTTCTACGCTATCAGTTGGCACTTTTTTGATTTGCTTGTGCTAATAACAGTCTATACCGTATGTATTGCATAGTAGTTACACTTGGCTCCAGAAAATATTAAGCTAAAGTTTTGTGTGTGAATTCAAACTCCTGAAAAATAACCAAAAGTCAAAAGGAACTAAATATAAGTGCAGAAATATCCTATAATGTATCACCAGATGTGTCAAAGTTTTAGAACAGATCTTTGGATTCATCTAATTTTCCCTTCACAATGTGCTGAAAAGTAAGATTTTGGGTGGGTAGTGGGGGGCTAAGAGATGTGATGAAAAGAGCGCAGCGGACGAGAGTCCCCCTCCTTTACAGTAAAATTGGCCAGTGGTAAGCCATGAGGGCTAGCATGGGGTTGTGGGTCGGAGAAAGCCCTGCCGTCATATTTGGCCACCAAGCAACGTCCAGCCCAGGAAGTTCTAATTAGACCGTGATGGGGCAACGTCCAAAAGATCCTCCAGAGAACCCGTGTCTTCTGCTGACTCTGCTTTCTTGGTCTCACTGTCCAGTCGGCTCTTTTTGCTCGTGGCGCTAGGCTTGGGGTCTTCCTGCAGCAGTTCTTTGGCCAGAATGTTTGTCACTGCGTGGCCAGCTCCTCTCCGATTTCCTGAATGAAATAGAGGTGAAATGGTTACCAAAGCATGTCAACTTTCTTCTTGAAAGTCCTCCAAGTGTTTTGGTGGTAGAGTTCTTTTTTCTTTCAATCCTTTTTTTTTTTTAATTTTAGGTTGTAAGACTGTATTTATAACCCCACCAAGCCTAAATGTGGGGGAAACAAGCAGACTAGTAAAATTAATTTAAATTAACTAAGTACAAGTAAAAGTAAAATTTCAACTGATTACTTTCGAGATATTAGCTTTGAATATGTTAAAAAGGAATTTAGTAGCTGTTTAAAGTCTGCCAGATGCCAAAAATGTTAATGTAAAGACCTAAAGTTTATAATAAATTTGTGTAAATTTGGGATTAACTCAGATAAAATCATTCCCAGTGAACATGATGATCAATCTGATAAGCGAACATAAGATAATGATGCCGGAAAAAAATCTGAGAGTATTATTTTTTTGACCTGGAAACGATTCAAACACCTTATTTTCCATCCAATTGTAGGAACCCTGATCCGACTCAATCAACTTTAACAGTCAAATCATGCTTTACATTCAGCAGTTCCGCTGAAACTGTAATTAAAGCTGCTGTGGAGAAAAAAAGTCAAATAGTGTATGCTAGTAAAAACATGTTAGAGAACAGCAACAGCACACAAGTTAGAAACTAGCAGGTACAATAAAACACATGCAGAGATTAAAAAAGGAAGTGCAGGCACACAAACATACTAATACCGACCACTAAAATAAATGAATGGTTTGTAAAGATGAAATACTACTAGCAGTCTCTGGTTTCTTTTGTGTAGTGGAGCTCTTTCAAAATCAGAACGGCTGCAGGCGATCAGGAAGCTAAAAGTACCGGCTTTATTAACAAACACTGCCTGAAGTCTACAGCACTGCTCTTATTTTAATCTCTAGGCCTAACCACTCAGTGATCTAATCTCCTGAAACTCTCTCCATTATGTAAATGCACGTTGTGGGTGATGTGCAGGATATATGGTGTTTAGTTAGTGCAAACATGGTGTCCATGGAAATCTCAGTTCATTATTGGAGAAGGATGGTTTAAAATTCTCTAGGCTGGTTTTTCACTCTACAGAACAGGTTCCTGTATGTTCACTACAGCATAATATTAATTACATGCAACACACACACACACACACACACATACACACACACCTATGCAAAGTGGACCATGGATGAAAATCAATGGCTGATTGGTGTACACATGTGTACACACCCAAACTGCCGCTGATATCACGAAGCCACATGATTCACTAAACAAATAATACCTGCAATGAACACCGCACTGCACAAAACAACATGCTCCCGACACACACACACACACACGTTACCGAGCAGGTGTCCAATATGAGCTGGGACAAAGACAACACAGAGTCTGTTGGAAAAGCAAAATAGCAGTTACAGGATATGGGAGTGATAAAAGAGGATGAAAGGCAAATTAAGAAAAAGAGCAGACAAAGGTGGGGGGGGGGCAATATCGGAGCTGAACATATGAGGTGTGTTTCTCATAAAGACATGATGTTTGGTGTGAAACATCATGACCTTATTGGGGAAACCAAGGACAATGATCCCCTACGTGTGTTTACGAGTCCTGCTGTCAGTTTCTTTCTGACACCTCCTGTAATGGATATAACTAACTTCAGCCCCCGAGGCGCCACACCCACACAATCAGTAATGTTCATCGTCGGTAGGACGCATGCTACCCTCATGCTTTGTTGATATTTCCTCATTGTTTATGTTATGTTTGTTCTTTATTTGCCTGGTCTACATGACCCCCAACACAACACAACCAGACACTGAAACATAATATTCATGAAGGTCATCACAATAATTCATAATGAACCATTTTCCATCTATTACCTTCTTTTCTTTTAAATTAATGAAACCCCAGTGTAAAAATGTTGGTTTGCTGGTTTGTGCTGTTAAAGAAGTCCCTTGGTGCTCAGAACTCCAAACAGAATATAATGTTAAAAAGTGAGTCTGAACAGCTGGCTGAATGACACTTCCCTGAACTCAGAAGGGAAAAAGGCTCTACTTCCTGTAACAAAATGTTCCATGATAACATTCCTCTATAGCCTGGATGAACAGTAACAGCAGTGACACATGCTAACGTCTAGCGTCAGTGGAAATGTGAGATAACTGGTAGTGATGATGTTGAATTAGCACTCTGAGCTTGCTCGGCATTTCTCCTTCACTTTATTTTTCTCACACCTGTCTGTTAGCACATATGAACTTTCTGAAATGCCCTCATCTACTAACAACTCATGCAACTTCTGAATTTTAGTGAGGTACTTTAAAAAAAGAAGTGTGTACGATACCAACTTTAGCTTACTAATAAACTGAAACTTTCGGAAGACTGTTTCTGGTTTTGCAACCTCAGCCCAGACTCCCTCAGTCAGACGAAATGCACGTAGAAGGCGCCGCTATGCCGGGATGAGGGCTCTGCGGCACGAGACACACTTTAAATCTCTGTTGTGTATATAAATCTAACACTGAATGGGTTTGTACCCGTTTATTCTGATAAGCTACAAACACACGCTGTATAGCCTCTTTGACCTTTTAACCTTTTTAGTTTCAGATAAATGCATGTGTACAAAACAAACACGCATACAGTGTGAGTATGAGGAATGCCACACCATAATTTTTTTCATATTGTAATTTTTATGCCTTTTTTGTTTAAAAAACAAAACGAAACAAAACAAACCACACACTAACGGCAGTCCATTCAGAAGTGATTATGTCTATGAACAGCTCCTGTCAGAAACTATACTATATAGTCCTAGTACTTCATCAAAGTGAATGAAAGTATTTTACTTGGTCACACACTGGGTGAAAAAACTTCCTGAATTACCACCGATTTCTTTATCCAGTAACCCTGAGTTTACACTGGGACACGATGTCCATGATCTCTGCAATTCAAGAAAAGCGTGTGCACAATTTGAGCATGCTTGGAGCATAATTTGGGTATAAAAAAGAAGGCTGGGTGCATCCAGGAGATGAACCTTAAAGGAATTGTACTGCCAAGTTCATCAAGATCTCACACGATGCCACATCAGGATCTGTTATGCCCTGTTAAGGTCCTGCGTTAAGGTCCTACGCTACTGCTACTTCCTGACAGTCAAAACTTTGCCACGATCATCACAAATCCACCAAGATCCCTTAAGATCATCATGATTCAATTCCACAACCCCAATTCACGATTCCAATTCTCCCAAAGCGTGGACATCGTGCCCCGGTGTAAACCCAGAGTTACAGATAACTAGAGCTAGATGTTTTAAATAAATTTTACAAAAGTAAAAAGATATATATATATAATATATATATACATATACACACACACTACAGTGCGGGACAGTTACAAGGCTCAATCTCGCCCTCCATTTGGGAAATCCGACCATGCCACCATCTTCCTCATGCCTAAATATAAACGAAGGCGTATAACACGGGGCTCGCCAGTGGTAACATGGACGAGTACAAGACTGCATCCTACAGCATGCGCAGAGTGGTGAAGAAGGCGAAACAGTGCTATGCACAGAAACTAGAGTCACAGTTCCAAAAGAGTGGCTCTAGGAGTCTGTGGCAGGGACTGAGAAACATGACGGACTAGAAAGCACCATCTTCCAGATCGGTGAATGCATACGCTTCTCTTGTAGACAGTGGAGTGGCTGATTGCCCAACGTTTTCAGGGTGCCCTCATGTCTGTCTTCCTTCTGGTTTCTCTCTTTTTAG
>JBCNYG010000007.1:19205888-19224489 GCA_039654305.1 Porochilus rendahli | reverse complement strand
TTTGCCACAGTGTGTGTGTGTGTGTGTGTGTGTGTGTGTGTGTATATATATATATATATATATATAGCACACACAAGACATACCTCTCTCTACCCGCAGATCTCTTTACTTCACTAAAAAAAAAGCATATGGATTTTACTTACTTGACATATTTATCCAAGTACTTAGTTCTGCTACAGATAGCGAACATCAGCAGTAGCGCTACACTGCATCCATATGGCATAAACCCCCGAAAGTGAAAAAAGGAGGTCTGAAACAGGCAGGATAATAATTTTACCATAAACCAAATACTGTTCTATTCTGTCAGACGCTCCATGAATCCGGATGAATGCTGTATTCGATGGCGGTCCATCACAGGACACCACGTACACCACCTGCATGCACACACCACCTTCACACACTACAGTGAAGCTATTTAGCTCAATAATACATTGCTAAGGCTTATAGAATCACAGTTAAATATCTGGAACAGCAGTCCACAACATAATGCTAAAGACAAACAGCAAGTCTAGTCTAGAGTGCAAGTCCAAGTATGAGTCACAGAACGCTGAACTGGGGTTTGCGTAAGCATGATCAGAATTAAGTGCATGCCATCGTCATAAAATTGTATAAGCTGGTCAGTGAATAAAGAGACAGCATGGGCAGTATCAATTAGATTTGCTAATTCATTTTGTTTAAAGGTGAAATCAAAGTTGAAAAGGTAGCTGGTTTTGAGGCCCCACATCCCAACCATGTCTGTATTACAAAAAGCAGAAAACTACATTCACAGCAAGGTCTAACTGCCGGAGAACTGATTTTAAGTTGCCCCTCGCGTACGTTAGGACGTCTGACAAAGTATTACTGACCTTTTATGGCAAGTTTACAGGTCAGAAAACCATGGAGGACACTTGGCATATTAAAGCAACAAATATCTGCAGTAAGATTTAAGGTTTTACAGGGCAGGCCTCAATTTGTTTTCGAAAAACAGAAGTTTAAAAATGCATAACATTTTGTCTGTCAAACCTAACATACGCAAGAGGTGTGTAGCCTACACAAAGGGTGTGTCCTGCGAGTAAGGTGAAATTTTGTAAATTGGTCGACCACAGCTGTCGTTCTTTGCATGTAATATGAAAGATATGGGTTATATCTAACATGTAAAAGGTGTAGAATTTGAAAATGACTCCCATGTCATAAAAAAAAAAAAAATCCCTGTTTAGCATATTGTTACTGTACTCACATGCCGCTTGCTAGCAGCACGGTTCACATACACTCCAGCATAGCAACACTACATCTACATGATGAAGTCATACGGAACAGAAGGCCAAACATCCCTGTAGGTCAGTATCCTGTTGCTTGTAGGCAATATTGTTCAGATCTTTGCCTAAAACACAATCTCTACCGAGATTCAAAAGGCATGCAGCTGTGTGTACAACCCGGCCTTCATTCCATACGTAATACACACGAAAAATAAATCAACACCAAACATGCACAGCAACACACTGCACAGGTAAGTGCACTGTGGTGAGACGTGTCCTGGTGAAAGTGTGTGTGTGTGTGTGTATCTGTAGTTGTGCTATACCAAATGTGTCAGCTCTAGTTATGCCTTCGCGGAATCACTGAGAGCTTTATTAATCTTTAAACCTGCGTCTAACTGCTCCCACACACATGGCTGGGCAACTCCAGTCATGATGTTCACGGAATGAAGCGTGATGAAGCAGAAGCACACATGCAGCTCCACAGATTAGATGCCCTTCAATACCTCCAAGATCTCTTTGTTGTAGCTCGTTCTCACCTGCGCTATATTCACACAGCGCTCATAAACCCAGACTTTTGACATTTTTTCAATCATTTTTAAACGCATTGTTTTAATCGAGATTCTAGCCTGAACCTAACACTGTGGGATACACATGGCTGCATAGCAAGTCAAGCAAAAAAGAATGACCAGGAGGTCATACCCCCTGGCCTCCACAGACAATATGATTTGCAGAAAGCCTAAAATATGAAAAGACTAAAAAAACTACACAGGCGAGCAGAAGTAACAGGCAAGTTTGGTGAAATTTTTAACAGCTTCTGAGTTCGTGAAATGACTGCAGACGGACGGGCACACAGACGCATGGACAGACGGACAAACGGATGACATATATTGCCCTGCATAGGGCGATATGTGTGTGTGTATATATATATATATATATATATATATACACACACACACACACACACACACACATATGTATATATATATATAAAAGACAGGGAGGATAAAGAAGTCGCAACTGGCTTTCGATTTGCCGTCATGCTACATTGGTTGCCATGGAAACCGACATTTAAACTAAAGAAATTCCAAAATATCAAAAGGCACAAATACACCTTGTAGAAGTATCTGCCAAGTTTGACAGTTTCTCAGATCTGGGTAAGAATTTAAATGAGTGCAGCCAGACGGACGGATATACTGATGACTCAACCCCCTTAGAAAATCGACAAGAATATATGACGTACAGTCAAATATACAGCCAAAAGTATGTGGACGCCTGAAGATTGCACGCATGTGTGTTGCTTTTCCCCAGAAGGTTGGAAGCACAGAACCATGCAGGAGATTTTTACACACTGGAGCATTACGGACTCCGTTCACTAAAACCTCTTCCAGCATGACCGCTCCCTTTGCGCTCAGTGAGCTCCACGAAGACGTGACCTGCCAAGTTTGGTTTGGAAGAACCCGAACCTCAAGCCCCCTGAACACTTTTGGGATGAACTAGAACTGCTGACTGTACTCCAGACGTCCACAGCCTCAAAAATCAATGTTTAAATTAATCGTAAAATATGAATGCATCTAGAAAACTAAATTTCGGCCATGTAGTGTGGCAATAACTCGACACAAGCGCACAATTACATTTCACATCATTATGGAAAATAAGACTATGATCCAATTATTATTATTTATATATGGCATCTTTGTTAGAATTTGGCTCTAGATCCAGGCTCGAATTACAAAAGAGTATCGCATAGTGTGAGTGAAGCCCCCCCGCCCTCACACACACACACACACACACACACACACACTTCTGATACGCTCATATTTGCATACATCATTTCTGGGTTGAAACTTTTTCCATGCTGTGAATCAACTTGACGCCTTCTGCAATCCCACAGTACCTCACTAACCTGCTCCAGAGTCAAAAGAAACAGGCAGAAAGTTGAACTTTCGGTGCACGTGCACTCAAACTCTCCATCCCTTTTTCATTTTCTCACACCGTCCTTGCTCCTGTTCGCGGAAGGGCACAGAGAGCAAGAGAGGGAGAACGAGTGTACGCGTGTGGGTGTGCTGGAGCAGGCAGGGGTCTCTTAATTAAGAGGCAGTCCATAACGACGCCCTAACGAGGCTGTTCTAATGAGGTCATGGGCCAGGGGAGGATTCGCTGTCGCTCATCAGCAGAGACACAGCGGGGCGCGTGCACAACCCTCAGGCCACGAGGCCGACACTTTCTTTTACTCACACACACACACCCTTCAACTCTGACACACAAGCACATTACTTACTACTACTACACATGCGCTCAACACGCACACTCACCCCGCAACCTGTGATTCTTTTGTCTGTGTACACACAAAGGAAATGTGTGCTCACTGTAAGTACACAGCCTTTCTATTTTGAGAGAGTGGGGTGGGGGGAGAGAGACGGGGGAGAGAGAGAGAGAGACAGGGTGAAGTGAAGGTGACTTTGGCCAAGATGCCTGGTAATTGGGTACACATCCAAATGACTTTTTATTTCTCACCTACCCCCCCCACCCAGCCACTGCTCTATCCATCTTGCTCTTTTCCTATTTCATCCCTCTTCCCCCTTTCCTTTTCTGAACTGCGATTATATTTCCAAGTACGAGACGGATGATTGAGTAGGAAAACCGAGACAGGATGAAAAGGCTAAGGTCAAAAACACGTGCAAAAACTAAAGAAGACACATGCGGAGTGGAGAAGTGCGCCCGTTGGTCCAACGAATCTCATTTCAGATGCTAGCGCTCGTGTCTCTCTGAATCCATGATCGATTTATCATTCTTCCTCCAACGCAGTCTCTGTCTCCTCACTGCTTCCCAGTTTCGGAAAAAAAAAAAAAAAAAAAAAAAGGAGGGGAACGAAAGACGAGACCAGGAGACCATGAGGAGAAAGAGACGCTAGACATCAAACTGTCACAATTATTTAAGGACTGCATCTGATATGTAATGAGCCAAAAGATTCTGACGTACCAAAACAACAACAACAACAACAAAAAACCCAGCATAGGCAATGTGATCATTTCATTATGAAGCATAATCTGATGGAAAAGTCCTTCGGAGGACAAAGACTGGTTTTTAAAGGTCACTTGAGGAGTTCATTTGGTTATTTGGCAGAAATGTTTCCGAAAAGCAGTTTCCTCCTGCAGCAATCATCAATAAATCAACCCCAGCACTACTCCATGTTGTGATGCTAGTTCATGTTATGACAGTAAGCTGGTTAATTAACAGCAATGATGGCACCCGCTAATGAGGAGGCAGGGAGCACAAAGTGATGCCACAGTAACCACCTGGCCTTAAATGCCAGCCAAACAAAAGCGCTCATTACTGACTAGAGCAAGCCCGCGGAGACCTGCACTGGGGGCGGGGGCGGCGTGGGTCGAGGCTGTTAGCTGCCTCAAGCTGCACATTCTGTATGTGTGCTGCACTCATAGCAGCACAGTCATCCAAAGAGGGGCAAAAAAAAGCTCTTTAGGCTCCGGTGTGAATAAGGAGGTGATGAGGAGTTTCTAATAGATCAGCATCGCTGCCCTTTTCAGGATTAATCTGTGCTTGTCATTGCTAATTATCAGCAGCTTCCACACATGTCTACAGAGCTCTGGTGTGAAAAGGGAGTTATTATGATGATTCTAAGTGGAGCCATTGCCCTCTGATTCAGTACGCTCTCACCTACCCTCCACTCAGCTAGTGATGCCTTAAACACAATGCGCTATAATTGTTCTTTCAAATCCTTCTAATCACACTAGAATTCTGGGTATGGAACAACCAGATCTGGCGTCATTATTACAGACCTCTATGCAGTCTAAAGGAAATTGCCTTAATAACACCAATCACCGCACTGGTACACTTTTCCAAACTAATTCTTTAATATTCTCACACGAGAAAGTGCTGCTGTGGTGAATATTAGCAATGTGCCACTACTCGGTAAAACTATTGCAATTTTGAAGCTACACCAGGATGGCGTGATCTGATTGGTCGGCTATCTGGTAATTAAAAATCATTATTCCGAGTGAATAGTACACGGATCAAAACAACAGACACACACCGCTTGTCCTGGTCAGTTGAGGCAGGCAGTGTCGTTATTAGTACACTTTAAATTTCTAATAAACACAACAACAACAACAACAACAATAATAATAAAAAAAGAATAATAATAATATTGATGACAGGGGTCCAGACACTCCTGCCAGAAGAACCAACACACTATTATGGTTTTATATATATTATATGACCATTAATCACTGGAGAGGACACACTGTGACAGACCTCTATATTTATAGTGGCACCAATTAGCATCAAGTCAGCGATTGTGTTGGCACAGAAGGACGGAAGGGCAAGCCATGCTCAATGCCTATGGGGCTCCACTCAGGAGCTCTGGTGCACATGAAGACTCCGATGTGTTCTCTAGTCCTATGTTTTGGCCAGTCCTCATCCTGTCCTATGTTAACGATGTCTGTTGCTACAATTAAACCTCCAAGGGATCGTGTACAAAACAAATGAAAAATCAATAAAGAGCTTCTTTCCCCTTCTCTGGTTGTTGTACCTATTTGTCTGAAGGACAACTTACGTATAATAATAAGCCAGACACAATATCTGCTTGGAATACAGAATCGTCCCCAGCCCACACTTCATATCCATCACCGGTTTGTCCTTCGTATCGCATTTACACTGCTTTCTATCCCGATAAGCACAATGTGGGGCAGGTGTACTCAACCTCAACTTCTGCATACTGAACTGTACTGAATATTTGATCATAACACTTCACATCACATTTGCGCTGCTTTTTTCTTCAGCTCGTCTACAGATGGGAACATTTAATGAGTCTGAACCTGTCAGAGATAAAGGAAGTTATGCGGGAACGTAAATTTATTACACAGGAGCGGGGAAAAGCAGGGCAACGTGGGTCATCAGTTAAAAGATAACACTTTCAGACTTGTAATTAGAATTTGCGCAGGTTTGCGAGTCAATAGCAGCTTTAAACAAACAGCCAAGAACATTCTTATCAGCAGACCCAGACCTTTATCTTACAAACCCATTCCCTGACCTGGGAGCACCGAGAGAGCAGTCATTACACTGTGGCTGTGGCTGACAATAAGTCGGCACTCTAAAGACACTTTCGGTGACTGAGAGAACGCGTGCGTGCCTGAGCACAACACAAACAAGAAAGAGAGAGGGATTAGATACCCACAGAACAGACACAGTACATTCGGAGGTGGAGACATTACCAACAAGTGGCCCAAGAGGTGGGGTATAAAAAGGGGGTATATGATATATAGATATATATATTCTGCCTACAATTACAATCAATTATTCCTACTTCACTACTAATTTCATGACTCCCTCACTTCACAATACTGTGTCCAAAAAAAATTTATTTTTTCCCCCACGATCATTTTCATAAAATTCCAAAATGTACTAATTACTCATTAATAAAATCTAACCAGACAGAACTTGTATTTACCTATTAATTAATTAACATTACTTTTGTTTGGTACAAAATCTTTTATTCATTTTCAACAATAATAATTATTTAAAACTTTTATGAGGCTTGGTGTAAAATACCATAGCCCCTTACCTAAGTTATTTATAATTTTCTTCACCTTGGATAAACATTTGTGAAGGCTGCGGTCAGGTTTAAATATAAAACAACCAGTTAAAGTCACTTCTGTTTTCTTTATCGTTCTGCAGCCTGTAAATAGACAGCATGGACTTCTTGTTGAATCTGTTGTCCAGTCAATCATACAACAGCTCTTTCCCATTTTAGATCGGTTTCTCGTATGTGTGTGTGTGTGTTCCCAGGCATTTAAGCTATTTCCCCCAACAGTAATGTGACCCTCATTCTCACTATTGTGCATCATCTGGTGTCCAAAGAACTGAATTACAGGCAGGATAAAGTAGCTTATGATCATGTCTTCTTTCCTACAAGATGTCACATTTGTACAGAACTTTATCACTGCATGATGACAGACCACAGCTGTTATAGCCCTGATAAACTTCTGTTTTCTGAAAATCGATGCTCATTCTTTCATTAAGATATTACCATTACACAATAATTACAAACATAAAAGAAAACAAACAAACAAAAAAAAAACCCAAAGTGACACAAAATACTAGTTCCCCCTTTTCAGATTCTCTTGTCCAGCCGGACTCTGCTGGTACACTTACAATTATGTGAAATAGTGCATAAAAACATACGTTTATACAGAATGGAAGAGCAATTTACTTTTATTTAGTTTAGATTTTTTTTTAAAGGTGAAGGTTTCTAAGAGTAAGAAAGCAGCATGTCTATAAATAAATAAATAAACATTTAAAACATTCACTAAAATCTCCCAGACTTTGTTGTTGTTTTGGTTCACAAGTCAAAGTTTACCAAGATAAACTCAGTGTGAAGCAAAAGTAACCTCCTCCCTCTCACATCCTGCAGCATCGCTCAGTGAAGTGACTCTTCTCCCAGGGGAATTTTAATTAGCTTTGAAAGCAGAAAGATCCGGTTGTCCCCCGGGTGGCTCGTGCAACGCTGTAGCAAGGGGTCAACAATCATAAATGCTACGCCTGAGTCGCAGATGTAACCATCTTTTATGATTGATAGGAAAAAATGGACAGGCGGAGTTAGAGACAGAGGAAAATGCTTAAGAGAGAGCAAGTAGTATGGAGAGAGAGAAAGACTGAATGAGAACAAGAAAGAGTGAGAGTGGGAAATGAAGGGAGAAAAAAATGAAAGAAAAGGGAAAGCAAGAAGACAGATAGATGCACACTGTGTGAGAGAGTGAGACAAATAGAGGGAATAAGATGGGGAGAAAGAAGGAGGGAGAGTAAGTGCAAGAGAAAGAGATAGAAAAAGAGGCAGAGGGGAAAGAGAGGGAGAAATAGGGATAGATAGAGAGAGGGAGGGAGAGGGAGAAGAGGGGCATATCTGTGGGTGCGGGGTGTCTAATTAAGGCGGGAATACTCTGTCCTTGAGAGGTGAAATCACGGCTGAGACGTCGAGAGAAAGAGAGAGACACTTCTCCTGACGACCTTTATAACAGCAGAGAATGAGAAGGAATGACTGATGAAGAGGGCCGAGAACTTGGAAGAAAAGGTCAAACAGTAGCACAGAGTGAATGACAAAAAATAGCAAAGATGACGTGGAGGGAGCGAACCAGAGACGAACACTCAGAGCGAGCAATCAGGGGAGTGAGAAAAAGAGGTAGAGAGAAAGAGAGTGCGCGAGCAATGGAGGGAGGGCTGAGGGAGGTTGGTTCTTAATCAGCAATCTGAAGGGACTCAATAATGAGAGCATCTGACAGTAAATGTCAGCGGAAGACAGGACACAGTGACAGAGGGAGGAGGGAAAGGCAGACGGAGAATAAGCCGATACAACCACATCGGAGACAGATAGAAGAAATAAAAGAAGAAGAATCTCAGTCAGTTTTCCAAGATGTGCGAAAACGTACAGAGCGTATAGCTTTCACACTTTACACCAGTCTGAGGACGCGAGAGTCTCGTACGAGCACGCAGGACACACTAGGCTGTATAGGAGTGTGTTACAGAAACCCAACAGCGTCTTTGTTTCACAAAACTGTTTTTAAGAGCGATGAATGGGGGGAGGGGGGGTGAAGGAGAAAAGGAGACAAAGTCTGCAGCAGACAGATGGCTGATAAAGACACCAGTGGATTCTAAATGACAGCCACTGCAAACTACAAAACACACACGAAAACTTCAGCTGCAGCCACCACACTCTCAAAGTCATCGAGATCATAATGCTGAACGGGGCTCAAACTGACAGCCACCTACATTTGTCCTTCAACCTCAAACACACATGCGCGCGCATGCACTGCTCAGGTCACACAGAGGCTTCTCTCGCTCGGTCTCTCAGCCTGGGGGATGAGTAATAGTTGAAGCAAGGGATGGTGACAGAAGGCTATAAAAGTGTAATTTGCTCGCGTTTCTTTACCACGGGAAGGCAAATTCGCTGCGCCGCTCTCACACCTATCTGAGGATGCGCGCACTAGAACGTAGCATTAGAGCGAGGGGGAAAGAGCGAGAGAAGGGCAGGATGAACGAGCGCGACAGCCAGGTGGAGAGGGAGCAGAGGTGGAAGAGAGTGGGCGAGCGTGATTAAGGCAGGGAGCCGTCTCCTACTCCCTGCTTCGCGCTGCCATTAGTTCACTCCTTTGTTCCTTTGAAGTGCAGGGGAACAATGAGAGACAGAGAGAAAAAGAGAGGGAGCTAAGAATAACACTCCGCTGCGCAAGGCTGTGTGAACAAAGCGCCGCCGGGGCTAGAGTTGTTAGCGGCATAAAGGCATTGAGACCTGTAGCTGATCACTAATTACAGCCTTCTCTCCACACCCTGGTATTACAGACCTGCTCTAAAAAGGCAGACGGTTGAAAAGAAAAGTAAAGAAAAGGAGAGGAAAAAAAAGAAGAGGCAGAGTGTGTGAATGCGTGAGGTAGGGCGTGGAGGAAGAGGGAAGAGGGCGGCGTGTTCTGACATTTTCGTTGATAATCGAGTGCTGGAGCGGTGCGCGAGAGAACTGAACTGTTACCGTGTGCCAGTTTAAATCAGAAACGCCTCAGCGCCGCTCGCCAGCCTCACACGCCGAGAACAACAGCTCCCACAAACATCACAAGCGCTCCTCCATCCCTTATCTTTCCTTCTCCCATCCCTCTGCCATGATCCATTCTTCTCAAGTGGTCTTTGGGTTCCATTATAAAACCACTCACTGTCTGCAGCCAATCAGTGACATCATCTGACAAGCAGAAACCAATACACACAGCTAGCGAGTGTTACACTTACTTCCAGTACAGGATCCACACAACTGAGAACTAATTCCCATCCAGCAAATGAACAAATCCAAAACCGGTACAAAGACACAGCGGTGTTGCTCAGAGGAAATGTAAACAGCAGCGGTTTTCACGTTAAAGGGTAGCCTTCGACAATTTCATGTCTAGACATTGCTCCCTGATCAGCGAGCCTTAGGCAAGAGCAGCACGAATGAAGTCCTTGAGACGACATGAGAATGAAACCTTCAGAGGAACCCGATTCAAAAGAGAACCGTTCCTCTTGTGGGAGACACCGGATAGTTATTTGATCATTACAGTTCTGTAGACTGCCGTATAGGAGCAGTGACTGAGGTTCAGTGATTAAGGTTCTGGGTTACTGATCAAAAAGTTATGAGCAGTCAAGCTGCCACTGCTGGGCCTTTGAACAATGCCATGTCCTCTCTGATTCAGGGACGTCACATCACGCCTCACCCTGAGCACTGGCCCCAGTTTCCTAACAAGCTGGGATATGTGAAGATCCTTTCCCTACGCTGTATGTGCATAAACTATAATGAAGGTCATCTTCGCAGAAAAGGCTCTTAGTGGATACCATCTACCAAAGTTACGCTCTCGCCGGATTGTCTTCACAGTGGACCACGGCAGGCAATTTTGAGCCGTCCGGACACTTCCAATGGAATACGTGAGAACGGGGAAGCCGCCTTGCTCTCCTGCAGGGCGTGGCTTCCATTCACAGAAAGTCTGGTCGGCTCAAGCACTACATCAGTACAAGAACTCTGAGTGCATCCATGAGGTGTTACCAGATGTCACCATAATTTCCTTCGAGGTGAAAATGTACAAGGAACAGCGACTGCCATGTATGCATCGCGGTTTCTGCCCGCAGACATGAAGGCTGAGACGTACACATTGCACATACGCCTTGTTTTTGTGCAGTGTATACTTCCTCCACCCACATGTTTGTGTGGTAAAGATGGTGACGGATTGGCCGCCGTCATCCCAGCCACAGTGCTAACGTATCAACAGCTGTGGGCAGATTCTACTGAAAATGGGTGGAAAGGACCCCGCTTAATTTTTTTCCAATAAAATCTAAAAGTAATCTAATGCCATTGGTTTATGAAGTTATTTATCATAAAAATAATTTCTAACGAATTTCAGACCTGGCCCAATTATAATATAACCATCAAGGGGTTTTGAAATTTTGGGTGTGATGCTGATGGTATGTGGAGAGAAAACAGTCAAAAGTCTAAATAATCACTCGCCCATTTTAAAACACTCGGTGCCTGTTTAAATGTTTAAAGTGTAAAGTTGTCAACAGCTGAACTGTGCTTTAAAGAAAACCTGTCGCTTTTCATTGTAACGTTTGCGATGTGTATCTCAACCACAATGCCTAGCAGCGGTTTCCACGGTACATCCACACTCAGGTAACGGCATGCAGGATTTCCTCACTCTGCGTGAAAGTGGGCGGGGTTACATTTACATTTACAACGTTCGGCAGACGCTCTTATCCAGATGTCTTTCAGATGCCATTCAGCGCGAATGAGACGAGTTTCTCAATAAGGCCGTTGCTAACGTTGCGTTGATGGACAGACAGATATGTAACGTTTGCAATTCTGATGAAGCACTGTTCTATGAAATGAGGGATATTTTTCTGTCCACTTTAGAACGGTCTACTGGAGTAAATTAACTCTAGCTAAAAAACAAAAGGTCTAACACTGTGACTGCTCATGCAGATACTTTATTCAGTGGTAATCCAATGTGTATGGCTTTTCCCTGATAAACCGTAATATCATTTATATCTGAAATAGACACACTTTCAGTAGAACCTGCCTATGGCACATCTATTCTTAACTCTGAGTCATTCACTGTTTGTAGGGATGTAGGGGGACTCCTCACACTCCAAATCTTAAGTCAAGTACCAAGGAGCAAAAGGAAAAACTGTGTACAATCCTGTGTACATGACTCACGCATCAACACAACAGAATGTCCTTTAGTTAGGTATGAGCTAGCATGTATAGCTAACGTCACAACGGTGTAAAAGATCAACCGTAATAAAAGAGTCAAAAATTATGTTGTATTATCCAAATATTTGAAGTCGTATTTTTCTTTTTTATATTGGACAGAATTGAAATGAAACTCAACCCTAGTTGAGGACAAACTCATACTTAAATTCTGTTGCAATACACGGCACATCCCTAACGGCAGAAAATATCACATTCACCAAAACACCCAAACCTCATCACACGAGATTGATTACTGACAGCATGAGACATGTTTAGGATACAAATGAAGAGAAAGGATGATTGATGGACAGAAAGCAAGACAGAAAGTGAGGGAGAAGCAGAGAACGAGTAAGACAAAATGAAAGATAAAGTGACGGAGTTGGAGAGTGAAGTCGCAGTCGCTCAGCTGTCAGCGCTAAAGCGTTTCTTCATTAGTGCACGGCCAAGAAACACGTGTTTCACTCAGCCACTCGAAAATCTGCCTACATTATTCATACTCGTCTACTGCACTCTCTCTTCAACGCAGGTGGAAAATGAGGGGTTTAAATGAAGCATAGATCTTAACCCGTGACAACACGGCTCACTTCAGCACTTACCCAAAGAGCATCTCCGTCCAGCGGTGGAACGGGAATGGAATTCACGATATGGCGATAATTAATGGGACAGGATAAATGCGCCATGTCAGTAAGTGTGTAGGGCATAAAAGACAAAACTTAACAACATTCTACTGGACTGAAATACGCTCTATGGGATGCTACGGTCATCGGAAAGCAATAGAACACAGAAAAAATAGAAGCGATTACAAAATACTGGACTGGCAGCATGTTTACCCTCCAACACAAACACCAAGAAATGTACATCGCTCAGCCATAACGTTAACACCACCTTACTAGACAGTGTACTTGCATACATACACAGCAATCTGCACTGCACTGTGTGTTCTGACTCCTTTCTATCATAACCAGCATTGACAGGTTCAGCAGTTGGTGCTACAGTGACTCTTCTGTAGGACCAGACGTACTAGCCTTCACTCCCACCACACATTAGTGAGCCTTGGGTGCCCATGACACTCGTGCAAGTTCACTGGTTGTTTTTACTTAAATCGCCTTTGGGGTAGGTGCTTTTCACTACATACCAAAAACGCCCCGAAACCGGCCGTTATAAACAGACCCAGTCGTTTAGCGATCACAATGCGGTCTTCGTCGGTCACTCATTTCCTTAAACGTGCCCATTTTTCCTGCTTCCAACACATCAAGTTCGAGAACCGACTGCTCACTTTCTGATATACTAATTCATTTCACCGTCTGTGATCGTGAGGTTTTTCAGTGTAAACCTTCAGCAGTCACATGGTACACACATCTGTCCGGTCTCTTCTCTGCTAGTTTGCAAAACTGACCAAGTGTACACTCATTTCAGAATTAGCATCAAATAAATGTCAAATAATGCTCACTGATTATAACTATATGAAGTATCCAGTGATGAGCAATATGGTCATACCGATAAAAATGTTATTATGTTCGACGTCGGTGCCGATTTGTCAGTTTCTACCTATAGTTGTGCCTACTCCATCGAGCACATTAATGAAACACATGCATCAAACACTCCACCTCAGCCACCGCACACACACTCTCCCCACTAACGTCAGCACCAGGGCGAGAGAGAAAATGAGCGCTGCGAGAACAAAGCCTGTGAGTGGGAGTAAAAGAAACAAAAAAAAAAAGGAGAAGATGAAGATGGACTGACAGAGACAGATGCCTGCTGAGGACGCAGAGAGACACAAAGAGATGAAGCATGAAAAAGTAAAACAGATGAAGAAATAAAAAGCTGAAATAAAGATAAAAAGGCCAATAAGAAGAGAGTGAAAATGGCAGAGATTAAGTGACGGGAGGGTTAAGATTAAAGAGAGTCGTAAAGCAATGAGATGTGAAAGCAGAGGAGGAGGGAGTGAAAGGGTGCGAATGTTTCGGCACCAGCGGGCAGACTAGAGCTACAGGCAAAACAACCGTAGGCAATGAGTGCCCTTGATACACACAGGCACAAAGAAAAAAAGAAGAAGAAAACACACTGCATAAAAAATGACAGACGGCAGATCGGCGGCTCTGCCTCCGAACCAGTTGGGCACATGAACATGCAGCCGAGTCTGGAAGCAGCCTTTTCCTATCCGCAACTCTGTTATGTTAAGTGTCACCACCACCGGCCTGCCTACGGCTCGGAGATGATCTGATAGAGTACTTAATTAGCCAAACATGGTGCTTATGGAGTTATTTTGTTGTCCAAAGTAATCGTAAATAAGATGAGATTGTAATTTTACGCCTCACAAATCCATAATCAAATTCGTAAATCCGCAACGGGGTTTCACAATCCTCGATCCTACTACGCATCCCACACCACGCTTATGGTGCTATTACCAATCACAAATTTGCACATTTACAGCATTCATGTTGTACCAGGGCTGCGTGACTGCTGATGAAAGGCCAGTTATTTAAAGCTTATAAATAAAACGACACTCTGACATATGAATATTTTAGATAGTGGAGCCTCCTTTCGACAGTGGAACATCATTTTTAAATGATCTTTTGGTTGCATTTCCAGGAGTTACTACCTGACAAACATCCTTTAGTGTAATAGCTGAAATCATAAACTGATATTTCATACATTTTATACCGTATTAATTCCGCACGGGCTACTTCGACTTCTGCATTTAACCAATCCAAAGTCAGCACACACAGTGAGTTCTTGTCCCTCTCCGTCCCTCTCTCTGAGCAGTGGGCCACACACTGGGGAACCCACAGAGAGGTTGGGGGTTAGGTACCTTGCTCAGGAGCACTTCAGCTATGAAGGTGGAGAAAGGGAAGCTCTCCTCCCCGACCACCACCCATTTCTCCTGCTGGTTCAGGAATCAAACCAGCGACCTTTCGGTCCCACAGCTGCTTCTCTGAACTTTAGGCTGCCCATATGAAAACTGAGTAATATGAGGACACGTAACAAAAGCATATTAATGGGTGGTTAAATCATTTGATATGCCGATGTTCCTGATATCCCCCCCAGTTGATTCATAAGACTTGACTTTTATCCTTTTTCACTCGGTGTACTCTGTAAAGTCAAGAGCACGATACTGAGTGCAGCCAAGTCTTACACATCCTATGAGTTTATTCCTACAGGCATGATTATTAATTGGAATTAATTAATTGATGACAAAAATCCACAGCCCTGCAGCCAACCTGGTGCTTAATGTTTTACTTTGCACTCCTTTGGATTTCACCAGCAAGGCCGAGTGGAAGCTCTTGTTGACTGGGCACTACAGGACCTCCATACACCCTGCCCAGGTTTGCGACCTGGAGAGGACACTTCAGTGCTCTTCTATGTGGCTCAAGGATCGGTCTCTACAGCCACAGCAAGCGCTGTGCATTCTCCATTGTCTTTCAAGACAGAAGGCGGCCAAAGAAAAGAGAAGACGACCTCCCTGGAGACTAATAATTCCCACCTGACCTTCTGATCACTGACTTAAGGAGTTTGATCAACTCAAATAAATGTCAGATTTTGGCTGGAGAAGGAAGGTAGATCTCCCAGAACATGGTTGGTGACCCCTGCTTCAGACACCCAACCCAGCAGTTTTGAGACGTTCACAGATGGCACATCCAGCCAACAGAACTCTGGGATGAAAAGATGAAACTCTTTGAAGTCTGTCTAAAAGAAGGCTGCAAGTCTTGTGTTTCTAGTGTGAGACTGAGATCCTTCAGAACACATAATAGGAATTCAAGTAACAAAAGCACTAAGTATGTGACGAGGATAAAAGACCTCTGTTTTGCTGGCTGCCTTCTCAATACGACGGATTTTTTTTCCTCAGTGTGTGAGGATGTGTACATGGTTAGAATAACTCCTGACCACGCGCATACAGAGAGCCTGAGTGGTACAAACGTGCAATCATGGCTAAACTGATTATCAGGAGCTCCGATCCCATTTCACGTCAATATGGTAACCGACATTAATTGATGTTTTTGGTGCTTAACACCGTAAAGAAAGGTGACTCGGGTGAAATGAAGTAAAATCATATATGCAGCACCTGAAGGCATTTAGCGATTGATCGGGATGATGCGTTTAAGGATTAAAGACTGAACAGATGCAGCCTTGCACAGGGAACATGTTCTTCTAAGGACAGCAGGAAACTCATTTAAGAGTGGCTCATCAGTCACTTTCATTTGCAGTTCATATTGATCCATCAGCAAGTCATTTCGCTTTCAGTGATGCCAACAAATTCCTTCCATCCCCACATGCTCACTGAGCAATTAGAAATGTGCAGGATTGATCACTGCCCACTGTGGAGCGGAGCTTATATCCACATGGGAAATTTTTTCTAGAGTGTACTCAGGGTTCTTATATACAGATGTGAGTGATCAGAAAAGTGGACAGATGAGTTCGACAATGCTCTCCACCACCGTCATCATTTTACCCCAAACAGGGAATATATTCTCAAAGAGCCATGTTCATTCGGACCGTTCCAAAGAGGCGTGTAATCCAGATCAAGGAGCTGCTCTGGTGGTCAAACACCTTAAAAGTCAATCAATGTTTTGCGTTTTAACATGTAACGTGTGGGCCGTCCTGTTCCAGTGACAGCATTTCCACCAATCACAGTCAGGAGTCACGTATGATTTGAAAGTTAAACCCTGATTCGGTGACCAGTTTTTGATTTCAGTCACTCAAGCCACCTAATGAGTGGAAAAAAGAACTTGTGTTTACTAAGTGTACGAATGAATGCTTGGCTCATGATCGAGAGGTTCTGGGTTCAATTCCCCGTTAGACTCCCATCATGCTAACACCCTAAACAAGGTCTTAACCACATGTTTGCCTCTGTCCACCCAGCAGTACACATGGGCACCAGTAAGAACACCAGGAAGGTGACCTGCGATGGTCTCGACCAGGAGGAGTTGAACTTCTAGACACTTCACCGTTCAGAAAGCGGGATAAGCTCCGACCTGATGAGCCGGCAGGCTCAGGTATAAAAGCCCAACAGACTTATTTTGCTAAGTGGTGCAAATGTAATAAATTACTGGAAGAAAACGTATGCTATCCGGAGAACAAGCAAACTGGCGAGTGTAAGATCACAAAGATAATGAAAACACAAGTAACACTACGAATTAATCAGGTGACTTCTCTTTACACTGAACCAAGTCTTTTCCTTTCTATTCATTCGTTCATTCTCTGAGCCACTTAATCCTAATTAGAGCCGCCGGGAGGCTGGCGCCCAGTTCATCTCAGCCGACTCTGGGTGAGGGCGGGGTACACCCTCGAGAGACTATGGCAGGGACCAACGCAGGGCAGAAACACGCTGATGGGAACCCAATGGCCTACTCTTTAAGAACGACAACAATGGTTCTTTTCCATTCCTCTCACCACAGACAGTGAGAGACATGGCTGGCCTTTGATAACCCAGTTAGCTGCACTGGGGGAGACAACAGTGACAACTCCGTGACAGTGGGGCCTGAACCCCCGATCAGTAATCCAGTACCCTCACGCCAGGCCACCACCATTGCT
The DNA here is from genome assembly GCA_039654305.1 of Porochilus rendahli. NCBI lineage: Eukaryota > Metazoa > Chordata > Actinopteri > Siluriformes > Plotosidae > Porochilus > Porochilus rendahli. The sequence continues at coordinate 19,206,951 of JBCNYG010000007.1, read as the reverse complement.
TGGTCCATAAGGGTGCATGTTCCAGGACATGACGTGGCTTCACTCATTTAGCAGTTATTACCTGCAGTGATTATTTAAGATGTTCCAAAAAAATACAAAATAACTAGTTCTCTGTTGTCTGGCCAGATTGTTCACTGCGTGAACAATTAATAAAGTCCCGGCTTTATAGAACCGTGTTTATCAGTAAAACTCTGAAATATTATGTCTGACACGGAATACTGGCTTTTATTCCAAAGTCAGTCTTGCAAAAATAAAGTCTTACAAGTACTTAAAGTTTCCAGCAAAGTAGTAAAGTGTGATCGAGCCTGCCGAGAGAGAGAACGCTTAGGATTCATGGTGTGAAAGAAGGGGAGGAGGGTGGCAGGGCCTGCAAGCCGAGGATAAATGTTTAATTACACATTAATGAAAACCGTATCATTAGAGGCAGGTCCTGTCTGCTTGTCTGAAACCTAGAGACACACATATGCACAGCTGTGTAAAGATACCCACACACACACACACACACGGCATACTGCACTAATTCAAAAAGACAAACCCATTAACGCGCACCACCAAAAATAAAGCCGTCACAAAGGCATCCGGCGCAGCGGCTGTGTGCCCGTGACCGGCAACTGCAGCGAGCAGGAGAATGATGGACATAAACAGAGAGACAGCAAGAGAGAGATAATGAAAAAGAGCGAGAGCGACCAATTGTGGATGGGGGGAGCGAGGAGAGAACGTGAAAGTTGCACAGTGGCGGCAGAGAGATAGCTGAGTAGATCTAATTCTGTGTGTATGTGAAAGGTTTGGAGCCTGAGGGCTGGATATAATGAGACTCACTGAGCGAGTGTACTATATCTCACACATGGCCTTTACCACACTACCCTGCTAAATTCTTTCCTCCACACACACTCACGAAATTAAACATCCATCACTGGCAGCTGACTATCACTGTATGCCAGGCTCACACCTTACCTGAAGCGTAAATACCCACCTTACAGAATGGGGTAAGGAGGGGGGGGGGGGGGGGGGGAGGGGGGGGGGGGGGGGGGGGGGGGAGGGGGGGGGGGGGGGGGGGGGGGGG
>JBCNYG010000007.1:19187984-19205788 GCA_039654305.1 Porochilus rendahli | reverse complement strand
CCCCCCCCGCACACACGCGCACACACACGCACACACACACGCACACACACACACACACAGTCAGCTCTATTCAATCAGCAAGCTGCCCGTGGTGTTCAGGGAATCGGTAACCCTTTTTAACAAATGTTTCATGTTTAAAGTCCAAACCCTGTGATATTCATACGTGGAAGTGCAGAGGGCATTAAAATAATAACCATAAAGAGTTTATCTAGTTTCACAGGTGGCTTCGAACACACATTGATACCAAATCCAGGTACAAATCCATTAAGCTCGATTATGCACAAGACGTGAGAGTGTTTAAGCGGTTTATTCTCAGCGTGTCCTTGCACAAAGCAGGTTCCCATCAGAAATTGAATAAGAAATACAGCCGTTCACTTTCTAGCAAGTAGGAATAAAACACTCGCAACACTAATTCGTTGTTTTAGTAGCCGCCGTCCTCCTGATAAATAATAACCCTGTGAACTCTTCATGTTGATTGTGTTATGGAGCTGAAAACAAGAAAAGGTCTTGTGGAGAAACATGTGGAAACTGTACAAGAAAAAAGGGGGAATGGTTTAAAGTGCTAATACCAAAAATCAACTTTATTAAAGCGGAGAGATCTGTACGCACGATCAAAACAAAACAAAAAAGAGAGATGGCTGCTAAAAGGATTAGTGGAATCAGATTACAGAATCAAATCCTAATTAATAAAGATTAGATGGATTATGAGCACAAAGTGAAGACACGGAGTGTGTTATCTTTGAATCCCATGTGCACCAACAGTGATGGTTATATGAGCTGGATAATGATTCAGGCTTAACGTGCACACTGAGGTCTTCCGACTGGCACTGAAGTGCATCACACCAGTACCGCGGGTCAGGACATCTCGTCCTCTTTCGGTGATGCTGAGACGAGACAGCTGGAGTGATGACACACGCTGAGCTCTCCACTGACCAGAGCTCAACCTGTCTGTATGAGATATATAACAAAATGGGAGTGTATGAGGGACAGAGTACGAAAGTATGAGGGGGTGAGAGAGTGAGGGCGAAACAGAGAGAGAGAAAGAGAGAGAGAGAGAGAGAGAGAGAGAGAGAGAGAGAGAAAGAGAAAGAGTGAGTAAGAAAGAGAGATAGAGAACGAGACTTGGTGAAAGAGAGAGAGAGAGAGAAAGAATGAGTAGGAAAGAGAGATAGAGAAAGAGACTGGGTGAAAGAGAGAGAGAAAGAATGAGTAGGAAAGAGCGATAGAGAAAGAGACTGGGTGAAAGAGACAGAGAAAGAATGAGTAGGAAAGAGCGATAGAGAAAGAGACTGGGTGAAAGAGAGAGAGAGAGAAAGAGTGAGTAGGAAAGAGAGATAGAGAAAGAGACTGGGTGAAAGAGAGAGAGAGAGAGAGAGAGAGAGAGAGATCCTGGACATTAAATCTAATCTCAAGCTTATTGACAGTCTCTAAGATGTGTGGTCCATATGGAGCGTTTAGTCGAAGGATTTGGAAACTAAAATGAAGCTGCTCTATATCAGAAACCCACACACATCAGGAGATTCATTTCCCCGCTGAAAACTCTGTTCAGGTTCACACAAAATTGAAATGTGATGTCTCAGGTGACGGATTACACCTGGGGGTAACAAGAAGAGAATTCACTTTTTTTGATCATTTAAAAATCTTACAAAACAAAATACCCAAACTTCACAAAATGTCCAACCATCTTTCACGATCAGCCGACACGCTGATCAGCCAAAGCTGCCTTTCTATCTACAAAACCTTTCTTTTCTCTTTTTACTGTCTCTTCCCTACAGCCTACAGCCGAGGGATATCCGACTGATGGACAGATGCTTTAACACACTTTATTCTCTACCAATCTCTCTCTCTCTCTCTCTCTCTCTCTCTCTCTCTCTCTCTCTCTCTCNNNNTCTGGGTCCCTGTGTGTGTGTGTGTGTGTGTGTGTGTACACTGTGTACTAGCTGCCTGAATTATAACTAGTGTTTCCAAAAAATAGAATAAAAAAAAAAGAAGGCACAAAAATGTGAAAATTTGGATTTGCCATTTCCCACTGACAAGCCAACTCCTGCTTCTCACACAAGAGTAGCCAGAGGGAACATGGAGAGGGTAAAGCCAAAACATGGTGTTCTTGGAGAAACGTGACGCCAACTTCTGCAACTTTTCAAACAGCTGCTCGTTCTGCTGCAGCTCCGTGTAACTCTGAGGAAAGCAGATCTACCTTCTTCTGCACACATGAGCTCTCAGACACCCGTGATGGGTTCGTGTCACTGTGATTGACAGTACACCATCCCTCCCCCAACAGGGCATAGCTTATCCTCTCAAATGCAGGCTGTAACTAGTGGTCACTTTAAAACTTGCAGTTGCAACAGGGCAAAAGATCTGCAGGTCTGCACAATCATGAGCACAAGGTTCACCTGTTCATTTGGACTTGAAAGCCTTCGGCTCGAAATAATCAATGAGGAGCCTCGTGTCCATAACAACCCTTTCCCCACTACCATGCAACGAAAAACAGGAACTAATACAGGTTATCCTCAGGTGCAGTCTGATTAACGCCAATCCAAATGAAAATCATAACACAGTGAAAAATTTGCTTAATAATCTTTCAAACGGAGGAACAATCATCACGCAACCTTTTGAATTCAACGTGTGCGTGGGCGTGTTACTGTCACGGCAAGAAAAGGGTTGGTATTAACCATTTTAAAACACTGACGCGATGAAAGGGGACCGATGAGAGCAGAATGATGAAAGCCATCAGTTAAACTGGCAGCATATGTGTGAGAAACTCATATCCACTGCTCTCTCTTCTCTACCCGGAACGTAGCCGTGGTGTTGAAACTCTCTCTCTGCTGACTATGTGGGATGAGAAATATGACTGAGAAGAGATAAAGGAATAAAGTGTCTGCTGCTTTTTCTATTGCCTTCACTCTTTATTTCACTCAGAGTCCATGCGCAGGTGGAAGTCAAGCCCCGAACGCACAGGAACAATCGCAATCAGGCTGCTGCCACGGCAACTAACAAACACGCCAATGAGCAGTGAGCCGTGCTCTCGCATCCACCAGCAGGCTCTCTCCTATGCTCAGTTTCTCCATCAGCACCTCCAACCCCTGATCTCTCAAACTCCGTCAGTACTGTGCTCTTCTGTCACTTTAACACACCAAGGACACTTTTCTCCACTTTATAATCACTAAAGTTGTTTAAAGGGTGATGATGGGATGAAGGCCAAGCAGGGTCAACATTATTATTCATTTCGCCGGAGTGTCATTAAGAAAAAAAGCCAAAAAGAATACAAGGCCGGTGACAATCAGGCTCCAACTCATGTTGGTCAGATAGAACCCAGACCTCAACATCACCTCAGCGGGAAAAGAGAAGATAAACTGCTCTCGTGCCCTTTCGTGTGTGAAAAGGGGGGAAAATGCATCGTTATTTACAGTCTTTTTGATCGAATCCATTAATTCTACTTCTCCCAGGACTTGTCTGCAGTTCTCCGGCTGCAGTTCTCCGGCTGTGTCCGGTAACAACTCCTTTGCCGTCCACTCCCACACTAACTCAATGGTGTGAAATATCTTCCGTAAAATAACTATAGAAATATGGATGATGTGTTTGATTTATTCTAATGGTGTAAATGGTACAGGACTGTGCAGTTGAGAAGAATTTCCATCACGCTACAGAGTATATAAATAATGTATGTAGAGAACTGGCTTGAAGAATAAGATATTGTTGCAAAAAAAAAAAATTCTGAAAAAGACAGAATGCTTCAGAACACATGAAACAATCAAAGACGAGTCTTATGGATTGAAAAATAGGAATGAATTATTTGTTCCGAGGCACTTTTATTGTTTATGGCAATGGATTGGAAAACGTCAGCTCTAATTAGAGATGCACCAATCACGATTTTGCAGGTCGATTTTATTGGTGAATTTTTCCAGAAGTGTGACCCGGCAGTACCGATTTTCTTTTGAAGAATTAGAATCGACAATATATACTTTGAAAAACATTTCATAAATGCAAAGATGACGACAGATTCTTTTCCAATAAACGAAGTGAATGCACTTCATCAGTAATATTAATATTTATTATTACAGTTATTATCATCATTGTAATTATTATAGCAGGAGCAGAAACATTGCCAGTATTATCATCATCAACCCGATTACTACTACCAACATTGTTATTATAACGTAGTAACAGTAGATTATGGATAACTCCAGAAAGCACTGATTCCCGGGCTTGTACGAGCATTTTTCCGGCAAATGTCCAGCACCGGATTTTGTACGGGAAACCCGGGAAATAGGGGTACAGGAAATCCAGGGCGAAGTGTATTAAATATCGAGTGCGTTATGTCTTTACTCATGGAGTAAAACCACCACACTAATGATACGAGGCTTTAACCATGCGTGCGACTGGTCAGGTACAAGTGCGTTTGTGTGGTACTGTGAGATCAATACCCACATCAGAACCACAGATATGGATAACCAATATATACATATATATGACATGATGAGAACCGGCTCAGAATTTAAAATAGGTGATAATGATGGTAACAGTGAAAAGCGTCAAATTCCGCTTCCGGTCCGGTTTCTCAGTGCATCATGAAATAACAGGTCCCGCACTAAGAAACCTTGTTTGAGGTTACGTAGCTAATTAACGAGTTCCAATACTGCTTGGACCCCGATCCCACTTATCATCCAGGAAGAAAGTCAGAGCGAGAATATTCTGGGCTGTGCTCTGGAGAGCAGTAACACAACAGCCGGTAATAAACTTTCTCCAGCAGGCAAACAAAAACACCAGAGAGTCGACTGAGTCCGGGGAGAGTGTGGGGAAGAGTGCGGTAGAGAAAAGAGACATGCAGCATCTATAATTGAGGAGATACGGAGTTAGGGTTTTAGAAATAAATGCGAGACTGTGGTAAGAAATACCGTGAAGGCGGGGGGGGATATATCTCTCCTTCATCTCTTTTTCCCTCTCAGATGAACTGCTCTTGTATTTTTAATTCAACTTCAGTTTAAAAATTCAGAGCTTGTGGAAGAGGAAAGGAGAGCGCTGCATACAAGTACCTGAAAATGGACAAAACGAATGCATGTTTCCTGGTGATTTAGTGAGTACGAGACTAAACGGAATACCTGGCTTTGATTAGAAGGGGGGGGGGGGGGGATTTATATTCAGAAAAAAAGTAAAATGAGAAAATTCTGGCTAAAAAAAATTTCCATTCATGAGCACATCCCCATGGAGCCTTCCCAGCAGCCTTAGCAGAATAACTCACTGATGTTTTTAAGAGTTGCACAGTTTCTCAATGCTTTGAGCGAGAAAAATGAAGATTGAAAGACCTCCAGCTAACCAGCGAGCTCTAGAATCCTCACAAAATCTGTCACATGATATCGTCCTGCTGCGTGACACACTGGCTGATCTTTTGTTTTGCACGTGGCTCGGGTTTCCTCCACCCTCCACCATGCATCCAAAATCTGGAGACTGACTATTTTTACTGATGATCTTCAAGCTTGTAATTCTGCTACAATTCACCACAGCCGATCTGGACGACGTTTCACAGGGAATCAAATCCTGACGGGACTAACAGAGACTAACAGAGTGCTCAGCCATGGAGGGCTTTGTGTAGGGGCAAAAAAAAGCTACGATTAAAAACAGTTAACATCGTATCAGACAGATGAAACTCTAGGTGGGGAAAAAATACTAACCATCAGCAGCCTGCATTCATAGCTTTAGTTAATAACCCTTAATAGCGGTCAGCGAATCGGATTTGGTTATAGATGGAATTAGTAAGAGCCCCATTATTCTGGGACTTAGAGAAAACTTAACCCTCAAGCCTCATTGTTTCATGCAAAAGTACCGATTAGCCGGAGTATGGGACTTAAATCATGGTTTGATTTCTTTTCTTCCTTCATTTCATATTTTTCAATCCTATAAAACAAAAGATGTCTATTATTAGAAGTTTATTATAGAAGTTATTAATAATAATGCCATGGGCAATCTGTTGCTGCTATTCAGTAGATAAAGATCTGAGCTACAGTCATGCATACAAGTTGTTGTTTTGCTCTTTTAAATTCATTAATTAATTAAAAAAATGGGCTCAAGCAGTGGCATAGTGGTTAGCATGTCTGCCTCGCAGCAAGAAGGTCCTGGGTTAAATTCCCAGGCTGGGGGAGCTGTGTGGAGTTATGGGTTTCCTCCGGGTACTCTGGTTTCCTCCCAGCTGTTCCACATTGACCCTAGCTGTGAGTGTGAATAGTTGTGTTGCCCTGCGATGGTCAGGCGGGCTGTTCAGGGTGTACCCTGACTTCACCCGATGTTGACCGTCGGCGTCGGCGTCCCTGCGACCCCAGTAGGATTAAGCGGTTCAGAGAATGAGTGAGCGACCGAATAAACATAACGGCTTGATTCTGGGCTCAGCGAGATCTAGTCCTTCTTCCAAATCTGCATGCCTCCATTACCCTTAAAATGCACTTCGAACGAAAAGGCAGCAACAGAAGAAAACCCATATACATTTCACCGAACCAATCTGACTCTAACACGGGTCTGGTCAGAAAGAGAATTCTACATCAATCTAACAGACATTCAAGCTCTCGTTTATGAGATACTGTGTTAACGAGAATCTTGGAACAATTCCAAACAAGCTGCAAGCCGAACACCGGGGGACATAAAAACAGGACTAGAGTGCAAAATACACAAAGCCAGACAGCCAGACAATAGGGGAAACAACTAGGGGAGAGGGGGAAACGTGGGGAGGGGGGTGTATAATTTCATGCAACAGCGGGAAAACAGTGAACAACTAAATGTGCCTGCAGGGAAACAAGAGGCTGGAGACTAATGCTAAAGCTCTCTATCCCACACACAAACACGGGATTTTTTTCCCCCTCATTCAACACACTAGTGTGCGCACACCCATGCACATGTATGCACGAAAGCTAGCGTGTGTCAAGAGCAAAAACGACGAAAAGAAGCAAATGGAAATGGCTTGAAATCCCACGTGGTTAGTGTGTTTCACAGGGCACCCAGACTGAGTTTCTGGGTGTAGAGTTCAGCTCTGAGGACAGATCTGCTCCACTTACCTTCCTCACCAACACCCTCCAGCTCCACGGAATGCATTTACCTTAATCACTCTCCTACAGCCCAAACGCTGCTCTTTATTCTGACCCGTCCATTAAAGAGCGTGGTGTGAACGGGGATGAGGGGGGTTTTCTGTATTAGAAAATCAACAGTCAAAGTGAAATGTGTGTGTGTGTGTTTTTTTTTACCAGCACTCCCTTGATCTTTGAAAGTTTGGTTTTTTTTCTGACTGGAGACAAGCTACAAGACAGGAAAAGTTGTTGGGGTTAACTTCAAATGTGTCTTTAAGAAATCATCGTTTTTGCAATACCCTGTCTCGTTACATTTGGGAAAGGGTTAGCTGTACCGTTATGAGCTTATAATTGCATTTTGTCTGTTTTGCCCTAAAGAGGCGTTTTCACACTACAATTACAGATGAAAGAGAGAAAAAGTAATAAAATAATACAAATACATCTGGGAATGAAGAAAAATAAGTCTGCACTCAGCTTTAGGCAACACAGGCTCTAATTTCTCTGAAAATGTAAATTGGCTTAACTGTGTTTGTGAGGGTGGGTGAGAGAGCGAGAGCGAGAGAGAGAGAGAGAGACACAGAGACAGAGACAGAGAAAGAGAGACCTAAGCATAAAGTGACTAAACCATATCTGCTTATATCAAATAGAAAGCCATCCCATAATAGTAAATCCACATCCTTTACTTATATTTCTCTAATCGTTCCTCTGTTCGCTCTCTCGCTGCTTTAATTGCAGAAGTATCAGCACTACTGGGAAGCTGTGAACTCCTCTCTTTTCCTGCGATAAGAAAGAGCAGAGCGAGCGATGCGAAGCAAAGGGCCGTTAATGCTGCTATCTTGTCATCTGTTTCTTTGAAGAAGTCTCTCTCTCTCTCTCTCTCTCTCTCTCTCTCTCTCTCTCTCTCTCTCTGCTGTTATCGGTGGCATCAAAGCGCAGACCATGAGAGGAGCCACGGTGAGCTTAAAGCCCACAGGAGAAGCGTGGTGCGGCTAATGCCGTTAAAAAAATATTTAAAACAACCTCATCATCAAAGAGAGACGAAGCGAGGCCTAATCAGCTCCACATTTCAAGTTCCCTTCCCTGCTTCCCTACATGACACATGCACACACACATGCTCGTCTTCTCTCTCTCGCTCGCTCGCTCTCTCTCTCTGCCCTGTTTGGCCAACTCTTCTGTTCTTTCTCTCTGCATGGCCTTCTGAAACATACTCCACAGACGTAACATATGTCTTGTTATAATTATTCCAATGCCCAAAAGCCTTACATATGGTAACTTGAACACACCCCCACACAACACAGAACAGTACACATGCCAAGGCTGATCTGTAGGAAGGTCACATCCACACACACTCATTTTTATGGCCTCATCACTCTCCCTTTCTCTCTCTCCTCGCGGTGGCAGCTATAATGGAGCAGTAATGTAAACCACAGTGCAGCTCTGTGATTAGAAGCTCGGCTTTGCTCGGCACCCTTAACGCCATTTCACTAAATCCCTATTAAATATCTCCCCCTGCTTTTCTCTTCCTCTCCTCCGCCTCTTTAATGGTAATGAGCATTTAAATGGTAATGGACCCTCTCTCTCTCTCTCTCTCTCTCTCTCTGTGTGTCTGTCTGTGCATGTGGAACTTGTTTAAAAACACGACTAGTTCGACAGATAAAGCTCAGATTAAAATGGCTGAGCTGCTGTAATGCATGGAAGACTCTGGCGTTCCTTCTGAATTTGCATGTAAACGAGAGCTCGAATAGGAGCGCGGCAGTGGTACAAAAGCTCAGCCTGTTTGGGTAAATAATCTGTTGCATTTGGCAGCGGCGCCGAGGCAAGCCAACAGATGTGTTTGAGTGTGATAAAGAGGAAATGAACACAAAGAGACATGCTCCAACAAGCGTGGTCCACAACGCCGAGAGAGAGAGAGAGAGAGAGAGAGAGAGAGAGAGAGAGAGAGCGAGAGAGAATAACAGCCTTAAAATTACTGTCAGAGCAAACTTCACCTCTTAGAGAGATGTGAATGTATAAACATTCCCTCCTTATTACACTGAAATGAGCAGCTAGTCTCATTTATACTTGGTCTGTACTTCTCTATGCAAACACATCAACATTTACAAGTTTAAACAAGACTTTATAATCAAGTCAGGCTTAGATCTCAAAATCCTTCCAGACAGGAACATTACATCAAGAGAAAAGAGAGATAGAAAAAAGATCTCTCACCGGTACAAAGGGAAAGAGGTATGTAATGAAAGTGGAATTCAAAGCCGAAGGGGGAAAAAAGAACACTGTTGACTACGGAGAGCACAAAAGGAAGAAAAGCAGAGATGACGAGGTAGATGGATAACCGAGTGGCATTAGTGACCTGTGCATTAACCTCACCAAAAATACTAATAAACAACGCGATGATAAAGTATAAATGATCAAGGAAAACAGAGGTTTCTGTCCAAATGTGATAATTTATTCCCTAGCAGGACTGTGTATGATAAAAGCATTATCCCTTTATCTCTGTGCTTCTGTCACACAACAAACACACAACACTAGCTCTCTAAGCTGGAGATTCTTCCCACATACACCGAACTGCATCAAGAAAACCAAATCCCCAAAGAGCTAAGAGCCAGCGCATGCATGGAACGAGAGTAGCTCCGCCCTCTCTTGCACAATTGCTTATGTTGAACTATTCCAAATATAATCGAAGAAAAACACAAATACCCAACAAAAGGAACACGCCTCAGTGCCCACACTGCATGAAGCTAGTGTTGAGTCGGAACTCATTTCCTCCTCCCAGAGCAAACATAGCGGATCACACTCCAAAACCAATGGCTGCGATTTATTACCCCATAAGCTGTTTACACATAGATTTTATAACCCGTCTCTGGAGAAGAAAATAATACACAAACCAACATGAGGCGAAATGAATCGAAACACAGAGCATAACACTCATCGCCCCGTGTTCCTCCCTTTTCCCTTCCATCAGCAAGCAAATGTTCTGCAATGAACCTCAATCGCTTCCATCATGTTCAGATGGGAATAGCGAAGACGTGCATACGCACAGACAGCTGGCAGAGCAGAGTGAGAATAAATTACAAAAAGTGCAAGAAAGGATGAGAACAGAAATCTCCTAACACATGGGAAATCATTAAATGCGTGAGATTCACTTCACAGCTCCTCCCGAAGCCTGGCGTTTGAAACTAAAAAGCGTTCTGTATGTCCCATTTGGTAAAATAATACGAGCCATTAAAGTGGTGCCCCGTGTGAGGAATAGCAACATCTAGATAAAGAAAATCAGGGTGGGGGAAAAAAAAAAACCCTTCAGAGTGTGGGGAGAACAGATGGATACCTGTAGAAGAACAAAGTCTTAACGAGTCACTTGAAAAAAGTTTTGGCAGAAAGTAAATGATCTTAAAGGCCTGCGGTGGAAGGGACTTGAGTATTGACTGGCCACACGGCTGGGTACGTGTAGCGCGGACTCACTATTGATCTTTAAAAGGACAGTCAGTGTTTAATACAGTGTTTAATTCCTGATTCTTCTCCTCCACATCATAGGACCTTATTTAAAAATCAAAGTACTCTGGTCAAGCATCTTTGAGGTTGGAAAACATTGTGTGCGTAATTCATGGTGCAGGACCAAAAGATTATCTGTCCCTTACAATCATTCACTGAGCACACCATGGACAGAGGGCCTTAATTTGGTCCCATTACATAAAAAAGAAGCATTTTCTTCCAACATTTTGACAAATTTGTACTCAGCATCTGCACACTAGGGAATTTCCCCAGCCTGAGCACGTGCAGTGTATGAAAGGCATGTCCCGGTCTCCAAGACGGTGATAATCAAGATTCTTAAGTACTGGATTACAGTACAAAATTCAAAACCCAGTTATGGTTAACAATGAAAAACAGGTTGCTAGCTTATGAGGTAAACAACTAGCCAGCTGGCCCCCTCATATTACCGGCTCATGGTATACCCAGTGCTTCACACGCGGAGAAGCATCACTGTTGACCCCACTGAGGTCCAGTTCCTCGGGTTTGCACAGCAAAAACAAACTCATTAAATCAGAAACAGTAGATGAAAAATAGGTTTAGAATAAAAACAGGGAAATGATATACGCTGTTTTCCCGTTTGAATTCATTAAAGACGGGGCAGAGCTAAAAATTGTACTGCCTCCAGGATCACTAGACTTCCACTGGCTTTACTTTTGATACCAGGAATACTGTCTACGTGTATTAATGGTCTCTACTCGCAACTGACTACCACACGTATTTTTTCTTAAATAAGGCCCCCTGACGTTGATAAGGAGAGGCAGAACCAACTGAGGGTATAAGACTTCGATAGAATGTAGTATTCGTGATAACCCCAGAAAACACGGACACATGCAAGCCACATGCAAAAACTCAAAACAATCCCTGAAAACACAAAACTTCATTACAACACCGTGTCTTCGAGCGTACATCAAAATGCTACCCATTTATGCCTCAAGCCACTGAGGGCTGAATTGAACGCCATCATTATCTCCATTCCCACATTGCTAAGGTGTCCTTGTTGACTCGTATAGGGGAAAAAAACACATGTAATTAACAAAACAACAGAGGCAGAAAACAAGGAATGCAGAGGAGACAATACGGGTGTCAATAAACTGCAAGACCTCTTACACAGATCTATATGATTGATCTGCATAGAGAACACGACGGACACTTGCAAATAGACAGAACCATTGATGGACTGTTGATGGAATTACATATCTGACTGCACAAGATAAAATACGGTGTTTCTTCACTGCAGCACAAAGTGCCCAATTCCTACCGTGTAGACGTGTCACGCCTTATTGAGCACACAGGTCTCGCAAATTGTTCCAGCTTGGCATGCTGAGAACAAACGCACTGCTAGTATAAACTACTATTCTGCATCCTAATAAAAAATGCAGCTTACTGTTTAGTAATTATTCCTAGTGAAGTCTGTATACACAGCTTCCAGTAAAAAAAAAAAAATCTAGATATGACTTTCATCAAAAAAGGTCCCAAAGGGCTCGTCCAGGAACGGTGGAGGCTAAAGCATGCTAACTTCTCAATGCATGAAGCCAGACGTTAGTTTTTTTCCCCGACCTATCTGACGCATCACTTTGAACACATCTGGAAGTAAAGTGCTAGCACTTATGATTAGCCAACGTCGCTCTGATTTACCCAGGACAGAATAAGGCCATCACTTCCACCCAGTGACCAGAGCTGGCGTTGGTCTTCTGGACTGCTAGCTGCAGCATTGTTATGACACTCTTGACCTCCAACATTCAGAGCTACGCAGTAACGGGGAAAAGAGCAACATTGACTTCATTGTTCACTCTACACTCATATTTTAACTTTTATTGTCATATACAGGTAACAATGGAATATCACTACCAGCAATGAAAATTTTGAACTCAGAACCCCCTCGATATATAAATACAAAATATAATAAACATAAAGAAAAATAAAACCATATAAATGAAAGAAATAAAACTATAAACTAAAAGCAGTAGAAAAAATATACCAAGTGGGATAATCCCTTAATCAGTTTGTAACCATGTCCTTTAGTCCAGTTATCTCAACCTGTGTCCAGCTTTTACGAAGCACTACTTATAATAAAAACAAGTTACAACTAAGCAGTTGACGGCTAAGGGGCTTGCTCAAGGTCCAACAGAGGTATGGTAGTGGGATTTAAGCTCCAAAGCTACTCTGAAGCCTAGTAATCTGATTCCTTAATCAGTGAGCAACAATTACGACTATGTAGTGTAAAGCAGTAATGAGCACAAGGTGCACAAATAACATAGGCACCATTATAACACTAAGGTTAAACTTGAACACGAAAAGTCTACCGTACCTCACATGAAAGCCCCTGAACAGGTATACAACAACCCACGACAGGGACCACGACCATTTGTGGCGGTGTCACACAAAGGAAAAAATTCTCTTAGACCCCTGTCGTGGAGTTTTGAGCATGTTTAAAAAAAAAACAAAAAAAACCAAAACGTTCTGTCTTGTAGGTAATTTTGGATATGGAGTTTTTCGATGCCCTCTGATGTCCTACAGCGGTGTTACGAATTTCACATGCTTTCTGGATCATCTAATGTGCTCAGGCGCTTTACATACAGATGATTGAAAATATCACTAACAGATTTCTAACCATCACCTTGGCTATTAATTTGGATGATAAAAATATCTGTCAAAAACAATTAAGATGACCAAAATTAAGTGTGCTGTATCTCGTAATGCGTGTCCTTTCTGGCAAGATTTACGTGCTACACAAAATTATCTTTATAACCTGCTGTCTGACACCTTTCTGTGCAGCTTCTTAGCTTCTGTTCTCTGTGCTGCCAAACAAATAAAGCTGCAAATGGATTCAGTCTCAAAACATGAACAGAGAGAGTATGATGTGTTGTTTATCAGGGTCACTTTACAGAACAAGAATTCAATACGGCTCTCCACTGCTGTTGAAACCTATGCATTTTAGTTGAAATTTTAACTTACAGCTAATAAGTCATTATGTGTACTTACAGTTCTGGCTTCAGATTTGCAGATATTCATGCCTTAGTTAAAAGTTAATTAATTAAAAAAAATGCTAACAACAGTGCTAATGCTACAGGTAATATTACTGTCAATCAGGCTGTAGTTATACTACGGCATATTACCACCGATCTAAATATAAATACTGGATGTTGCACTGGGCTGATAAAGTAACCAGATATGCTTAAGCGGACATCTTGCAAGCCCCAAAACACTGCCTGCTGTGGTCCCCCGCTGGTCTAAACAACCATAACTTCCCTCGGGATTTTTATTGTTTTACTAATTTTTCTTACATAATATTATGCCGCCTTGTGCGTAAGAAAAGGAACAGGAAATGAAAAAACATTTTATAAGTAAGTAGGATTTATAAATACACTTAATACCATTTATGCCAAAATGTCCTGTAATGTCCCACATGGGAAAAAAAACTAAATACCTTTAATACAGCGTGTTAGTGCTAATAAATAGCTAATTATACTCGTTATTAAAACGATAAAATGTACCACCCCTTAGACCAAGTCATTCAGTTATTATGCAAATGAGAATTTTTAAATGATATTGTTTACACAAAGGCATATATAGATGTAAACACATCTAATGCTAAGTCATAATTATACATTCGTTTCGTATGTCATGTATATGTAGATAAATATATTAAATTTTGTTCAGAGGACTGTAAATCATTATCTTGCCATTAACAGGTTTCGGCACAGTAAGCCAGAACGATTAAAAAAGTGGTTGGTGAACATGAGAAGAGAAAACTATTAACCATCAAATCATGCAGGGCCGTATTCCGACCATTTTAGGGAGAACTGGTTTAACAGAACAGGGCAGACAGCAAGGCGCCGTCAGGGTGCTGTACCTACGTTATGTGCTTTTATCTTATGGACCCTGTAAGTAACTTTCAGTCAGTTATAATTATTATTCTTTATTATTAAGTGAGTTTTATTGGTATTTGCATTATCAGGAATCATGCTGATATCATCATCATTATAATTTCACAGCGTCATAACAGAGTAATTGCTAATAATCACTGGAATTATTTCATATTTTTCTGTCTAGACGAAATAAAACAATAAAAGTTCCCAGTCTTACGTATGATACACAGTATATCTGTTCATAACTGCAGATTTTAAATGAGCTATAAATTAACTTTCAATATTTAAAAGTAAATAAAATATTTTAGTTATATATATATGGACTGTTAACCTTTATGTAACAAATATAACATGTACGCGCTTAAAAGCCCCAGGAAGCCTGCCCTGCTACTAATTGGGGTCCGTAACAAGGCTACCCGCTAGCCTCAAAGTTAAGCGGCCTGCTTAGTCACACGCAGCATCCAATGGTGATCTAGATCAGTGCATTTTACACACATTCTCATAAGCCCTCAGTTAGGCCGTGCTTGAATTTTTTTCCTATTAGTGCAAAAATCTACCTAAAAACATCCAGGAAAGCAAAAGCTAATTCCTGTCGTCCTAGAAAAATATTTTTGTTATATGGCACTAAACTTGAATGTGAAAGGGATTTTATATTGCTTTAAAATTCAAGAGCAGGAAATGAAAAAATAATATTGAATAAAACTCAATTCAACGTATTAAATGAACCATCATAGCTGATGTCACAACCAGCTCCAACATTTGTGTCTGTAGCAAGTGCCTACAAGGCCAGCGATGACTGAATGCAAAAGTTTAACTTTGGAATGTCAATTTAAGCTGTATTTCATTACTTGTGTAGATACTGAACGCTTCTACCGAATTCTTCAGCTTCCTTGACTGTGCACGTAATTCAGTCAATAAAAATAACTGGATTTTGAACAGATTTTCAGATACTCAACATACTTTAATTTGTGTTCAATTACTGTCTGCATGCTTTACTTGCTGTTGTACCACTTTAATTACTTTTACCAATATTCTTTCGCAAAGCACTGCTGTTAAGGATGGTCCCAAAATCCTCTCTGGCTGTTCATGAATAAACAAGATCTACAGCTCTATTTATGTAAAGTTGCTTTGTGATCATATCTACAGCTAAAACTATAAAACAAAACGGAATTGATATGAGTGTGTGTCAAATGCTGTGAATGTAATTACACAGAGCTACAATTTAATGTTGCTTTAGTAACAAGGTAAAAAAAAAATAAAAAAATAAAAAGTTAAATTTTTTCCCAGTGTTCATCCTTACAGCATAATTTGTGCGTAATATGTTTAAGCGATACAGAGATTATTTTAACAGAAATGCCCATAAAAAGCACAAAACTGGGCCGTTTTATCCAGTGGGTTAGTAGCAGAGGCTGAACCAATCAGGAACAACCACTTTTCCCCGGAAGTGACGTGAACTCTTTGGGCTGGGTTGTCCAGCACACGCAAGCTAAAGGCTCTTAACTTTTACTAGTTCCTTCTGACGAGGTGCTCCTTCTGTCCTGTCCGTGGTCATTCTTTGACTTTTTAATGAAGGAATTCTGTAGGATCAGCATCCGGTTTTAGACGGAAAAGCTCATTTTCATGCTGGATAGTTCGGCCTGGAGGTCACACCGGAAGCAGGGCGTCTTGAAGTGGTCTTTTCAGACTATTGAACTGCGCCTGAAAAGAGCATGGTCTGTGCCAATGTAATGCAGCCAACGTTTTGCCAACTCGTCTTCCCTGCCGTCAGTTTAGGAACGCTAAAGGAATGTTTCCCACGATTTCTGCGCTTGTGGTTTGTGCAGCCGTACGCCTTGCACGCCACCGTTTTCATGGAGACACAGCTCCACACAGACCCGGCTGATGATGTGTTATCTTAGAATGGTGTCTGCTGCACAGGTCAGTGACCAGTCCATCACAGCCCAGCCAAAAGGTTGCGTAACTACCAGGGCTGGAACCGCTAATGCAGAAGGCAACACGTAGCTGCCCATGCCTAGTAGTGGTCGTAGTAGTATTAGTGTGGCAGCACTCACGTGTACTTGACAAGGGGCAAGGATTGACGTATCCTGATGGAACCACTGATGTCATGTGCAGTAGTATTGGTGAGCTAGTTATACGAATTCGCCACGGGTACCCTTCAAGTGCAGGAGCAGCCACGTGGCACAGCATGCAACTCGCCGCATATTTCATTCAGCAAGCGTCTCTCAGTGTCTCCCAGGAAGAGAGCAGAATTAGAAATTAGACAGCAACAGATGGCAAAGGGGTGACAGACAACAGCGAAAGCCCTAGACACTACTGTAAGTATATGTGTGTGTGGATACTGAGGATATAAATATGCAAGGGTAATATATTTTGAGAGATATGTGCAACAGTGGTGGAACAGTGTGTGTGTAAGAGAGAGCACGAAAGAAGAAACGTGAGGAGTGATTAAGTGAGAGTCCCTGTAGTGTGCAGGTCACTGCAGTAATGAAGTATACTGCTAGATGCATCACAGAAGGAAAGTGTGCACGCGTAAGCGGAGGTGAGGGTTGGGCTGAGCAGGCTGGTTGAGTGAGCTCTTTGGAGACTCGCTAGACTCAAAGGAATGCTGAAAAGAAGACTGGCAGAAGAAGTAAAAGCATTAAAGAATCATCATCATAATGAGATACGGCAGCATCAAGCGCGCGTGCGGCGTCTATCTCTGAATTTTGTGTTCGTATTCTCCCCGCCTCGTTCTCTCTCCATGCATCACGCTGGCTAATTGGTCTGTGGTAGGTGTAAACTTCAAACGCCAACTGACTCACTAAGGCTCTACTGGCATCCTGTATCAAAATGGAACCGAGCGCTAGTTTGTGAGGCAAGAAAGTACGTTTCAAAAGTACACAAATTTGGATTTATGATTTACCATGGGTAAAGAACAAGTATTTAACTGGACAATTTTAATCCTTCTTTATTTGACACATGTATATTGTTAATATTGGAGCTTATCTTTTTCCTCTCTGGTACGCAATAATTCAGCTCTAAAATTAAAAACAATCCACCTATTAGACTGTTTTTCGGAGGTGGGCGAAAACTGGAGATGCTAGAAGCTACAAATACAGAACCTGGGAGATCATGTGAACATCATGAACCTGAGCTTATGATTTAATAAGATACCCTGGAGCTGTGAGTCAGCACACGACCTACTGCACCACACTGCTGATAATATTTATAGAGTCTACATGGATCCCTTCCATAAAAATCAGTCATGTGTATTTCTCAATTACTCACTACCACTGATCCTGCAATCTCCCTCTTTGTATTTTAAATAATATTATATATACACACACACACACACATACATACATATATATATATATATATA
>JBCNYG010000007.1:19155458-19169088 GCA_039654305.1 Porochilus rendahli | reverse complement strand
CTCCTATGGTGTTGATGGGGAGATGATTTTCTGCTCAGCATGGTTGAAAACAGCACTTATTCGACTTGCTATAACCTTCCTGTCAGAGCGAACCTAACTTCACTTATCAACCCCGTCTGAACTAGCACTCCCTGGGTGTTTTGGGTTTTTCTCGAGATTGCTTTGCGAGAATCCCAGATCAGCAGTTACAGGTGTACTTAATGCAGTAGTCAAAATCCTAAAGTTAGCCTAATGTGCATGCCCTTGGTCTGTGGGAGGAATCCAGAGTACCCTGAGGGAACCCACACGATCACAGGGAGGACTACAAACGCCACAAAGAAACGCCCTCTATGTGCCTGGGACTCGAACCCAGGACCTTCTTGGTGTGAGGTGTATGTGTTAACCACTACATCACCGTGCCGCGGCAAAATTCATAAGTGGGGTTTTTTTGTTTTTTCTTTTAATGAGAATTTTTTTTAATTTTATAGATAGTTTTTAGCACATCATGTAGAAGTATTTATAGAATGCATATTTACAGGTGCACATTTCCTTAGTTTTCATCCTGCACATGTAACAGATCGATATTTTTAAACATCTGCGGTTCTTGACTTAAACAACTAAAAATAGTCACTAGAATACTCGCTAAAACACCAATTATCACTCAGAAGTGCATGATTTTTTTCTTGTGTTTTTCCCCAATTAGGTGGAAAGCCACGTCAGGCACTGGTGCACAGTTCAAAAATGTCTTTTTTTAAAAAAAAAAAAAAAAAAATTTTTGTGAGCCTTTTTTAGAGGTGGAGTTGAGCGCAGCATCCGCTGCCCCAGTGTGTCACAACAGAAGTAGGCTGATACCGCGAAAGAGGAAATTGACTAAGAGATTCTGAGAATGTCTGCGGTTGGGTGTCATGTGACTTGCCGGAATGATCCCCAAGTTATTTGCATAAGGCCGCATCGGGGAGGAAAAGGCGTGACTTCAGTGAGGAACCTTCGTGGCCGTTTGTTTACATCGGTGCTTTAGTTTGCTTCTTTTTTTACTTGTGCATGAAAGAGATGCGCTAAAGCTAAAGCCCGCCGAAACTAACACCTATACACCGAGCTGTGCAACCATGCAGTGGTGCAGGGATCTAAACAAAGATGTTGCGATTGCTAACTTGATTTATCTTTATTATTGATTTAAATGAATTGCTCCTTTTTTCTCCGTAGCTTCTCCCCTTCTGTTAAATTTTATTTGTAGCTTTTTGCTTTTCTTCATTGTATTTTTTTTCTGCTCTCATTTTTATTTTTTACACTCTCAAACAAACAAACCTTCAAGGCTTCTTTGGATGATTACAAGTCCTTAGATAAATGCAAAATAAATTATTTAGCTGTGAGTTATTCCAAAAGTACTAAATGTTTAATGTAAAATAGGGGCAAAGAATAGGACCGAAATTGGGATATGAAAAGCCACCTAAGTGTCCGTGTGTTTCATTTTGAAAACATTGCTCAAAGTCTCTTATATACCACTGTATTTGAAGACAATGCTAAACTCCTAGTTGTTTTTTTTTTTTTTTTTTTCTAATTCAGACATTTATTTCAGGAATTTTAGTCTCATCCGTGGTTTCGCGCGTAGCCCATCCTGTCAATCTGCAAGTGGTTTTCTGAAACATTTTGCCTTATTATTATCTTCTTCTCCCCAAACTGTATCTGTGAGAATTATTGTGTAATTTCATGACCTTTGTTTACCTTGATTACAACTGGGTAAACATTGCCTGCTAAATAATCCATGTGGTATATTACCACAATTGAAAAAGGGTCATCTCTGTAAACATTAATTTAAAAAAATGGAACCAAAAAGCTTCTGAATTTGCTTAATGGCATTCATTTACATCTTTTTTGACTATTGGGCCTGTTCTGCTTTTATGTACCGGTTTCATAAAAACATCTAAAGGGCTTCAGTTTGGTCCTGGAAATGTCTTTAAAGGTGCAAACGCTGTCAAAACACTCAAAAAGTCCCTGTGGAATAAGTGAGGTGTATTCAAAGTTTTAGTTTTTGTTTCAAGGTAAAAATCAATTTTTTCAATTTTTCAATTTTGTAATAATTCGGCAATGGGGAAATTTATATGCACACAGCAAGTGTTAGGAACAGAGGTTAAGTGTTAGTCACACATCAATAAATGTAATGAAAAGGTAAGAATAAAAAAAAGAAGAGACAAATATCTAGTAAATTTTTATGGATCTTCTTATTCTAATTTTAAAGAAATTGGTTCTCCTGGAAAACAGTATACCTGTTTTCAAAATTCAAAGCATCCAGTTAACATCCAATCAAATGCACCCCTAGAACACATTTGTCCCATCCCCGTTAAGCAACTAGTTGGGGCAATTTGCTGTACAGTAGCAGCAGTTTGGCATCAGACCTGAGGTGAAGTTGTGGCTGAAGCTTTCTGCATAGTATCATGAAAAACTAGTGTGCGCGCGCACACACACACACACACACACCGGATCTTTATCTTGCTTCAAACCTTTGCTGGTTGCATTAGCCGTGCTGCTCTATACACCCAGATACACTTTTCAATATAAATCCCTTTATTACAGTGACATGTGATGTCTGATGACTGCAGTGTGGATGTCTGTGGAGACAACCAGGAACAAAACCTCTATCTGTTCACTAAATACTCATAGACACTGAAGTCACTAAACGGCACTACTATTGCTATGGTGAAATGGACAGTTTTGATTGGCTAAGAAGCTAATATCAGATTAGGAGTACGATGCCGAAGCATCAATGGACTTGGCTTTAACATCCAAGTGATGGTTGTATTTACATTTTGGGTGTTTTATATACCTCCTTCCAATTGCTTTGTCCACTTCCTTTTTCGGAAGTAAATACATTAGCATACAGGATCAGTTCATGCATTTCCGGAGGCTCTCCAGATGCACAAACTGAAGACCCATTAACCTGGTGTCTGTTATTAAGTTCGTACGTAAAGCACGAATCATAAGTTTTACCGGATAAAAATAATTTCTAATGAGCGTTATTGTTGTTCACTTGTTTTTTTTTCACAGCTGATCAAGTTTACGGAGACCAAGATATGCACGAAGTTGTTCGCAAACACTGCATGGACTACTTGGTGAGATGTTATGTTTGATTTATTTATTTATTTATTTATTTATTTAGCCACCATCTTGCCAACCATTGGACTTTCTGAACTGTGAAATTACTGAACTTGGTTTTTTCTCTTCTTCTTCTTCTTCTTCTTCTTCTTTCTTGCCTCAGATGAAGAACGCAGACTACTTCTCAAACTACGTGACAGAAGACTTCACCACATACATCAACAGGAAAAGAAAAAACAACTGTCACGGGAACCACATTGAGATGCAGGCCATGGCGGAGATGTACAACCGGCCGGTGGAGGTGTACCAGAACGGCACAGGTGAGGACGACACTTCTGTGAGGTCAGGGTTCAAGTGCAGGTTTTGTTGGGCACCAACTCAGTTCTCCACATAACGCCAACCGTAATGCTAGCAGTAAGCCACCATGGTCTGATCTTGGCACAGGATATCCTGGCTACCAGTTTTAGCTTAACCTTGTTTAGGCATGATGGGAGAAGAAAAAGGTTGGTAGCCATAAAGGTGAAAAAACATCTGGAAACATCCTGATATCCTGTTATTGTAATGATGTAAATGATGGACTGACTTGGCATGAAGAGATAAAAACTTGGCGAGCAAAGTTCCTCGTGAGATGGCCTTTTATTCCTCTTTTGAAGCGTCGTTTTGGGAATTTCTGTTCAGTCGGATACAGGAGTGTTACTGAGGTCAGGTTCTGATGTTGGGGGAGGAGGCCTGGGGTGCAATCAATGTTCCAGTTCATCCCAAAGGGGTTGAAGTCAGGGCCCTTCACAATATTATCGAGTTCTATTTACCTTCATCGAACTTGCTTGTCTTCATTGTTCAGCCATAAGTCTGTAAGCGCCTGACCGTCGCATTCTGGACTGTCAACTTTCTGGCAGCAGTTTGAGAAAGAACCACATGCCGTGTGATGGTCAGGTGTCCAGATATTTTTATCTTTTTTTTTTTTTTTTTTGTATGTTACAGGATTATTTTAAGTAACATGCTCTGTTATCGTCTGGATCGTGACTTATTTGTGTGTTGTAAAAGATAATAAATTAGAAACGTGTGCCGTGATGTGTCACAAGTTTGATATCTCAGTGCTAATGACACCAAAATAACCCTGTTTATGTGCTACAGGTATGCAGAGAATTACTGATCTCTATCTCACCCTGTCTGTAATAAACTTCTTTCCACCCAGGTTTGATGTTTACTCTGCAAATATATAAATCTAAAATATGAATGAAATTCAGTTTTTTTCGAGGCTGTCTTTTATTATCCTTGTACTCCTTGCTCTGTACTACTCTGCCCCCTTCGTTTACACTCAGATAAAATCTTTCTATTGTCCGAAAAGACGGTTAGCTCTAGGTGATACCAGAAATTGGATTTGTTTAACTTCCAGAAGCAGTTTGGATGAAGAACATCCAAGGCTTCAGTACAGTATCTAACTAGTACAGAACCTTGTGTTACCCTGTTTAGGCTTTTCCTTTTTTAATTAAGATTTGGGTTTTTTTTTTCAGAACCAATCAACACGTTCCATGGAATCCACCAAAACAACGACGAACCAATCAGAGTCAGTTACCATCGGAACATCCACTACAATTCAGTGGTGAACCCTAATAAAGCCACCATCGGAGTGGGGCTCGGCCTTCCTGCCTTTAAACCAGGGGTAAGTGCACACACAGCACAGATCAGAACTTGGAATTTTGAGATGTAAAAATGGGGAAAATGTTGATACCATAATAAAAGTGTATGTTTTGTTAAGAACAAGATAGTCAGTTCATTTTCTGAACTGCTTATCCCTAATTAGGGTCGCAGGTAGGCTGGTGCCCAACCGAGCCGTCTCCGGGCGAGGGCGGGGTACACCCTGGACAATTCACCAGGCCATCGTAGGGCCATCCCTTCACTCTCTCATTGGCTAGGAGTGGTCATGTGGGTGGAAATTGGGGGAAATCGACTGAGGTCAGTCTTTCTGGAAGGACAGGGCCATAGTCAGTACATGTTAGTGAATTATGTTGTTCAGAACAGTGAACGGTAGACGATTGTGTTCATGCTGATTTTAAATAATTACTGGGGTCCCCCCTTGACCCAGGCGTGGGGGAGGGGTAAGAAGGCAAGCGACCGGTGGTCGGACTTCTTTCCGTGGAGCCCAGCCGGCCTCAGCCTGAAGAGCAGACATGGGTCCGCCCTCCCATGGACCCAACACCTGTTGGGGGTGTGCGATGTGTGTTCCTAGTTGGAGGTGGAAAATCCAAATTAGTTGAAGACAGCGAAAATGTCAGTCAAGCTGTTTTCCCTGAAACTGTAGTGTAGGGTTGCGGTTTAGGCCGTGTAGCTCTAAAGTTTGTGGGGGTTTTTCTTTAACCCATTGCCATGGAAATTATGGCTCAGTACTAGTTAGTGACTGTACTGAATCCTTGGTTATGCTTTGTCTGAACTGCTCCTGAAAGGCCTAGGTGCTGACGGTCTTTTCAGACATTAGAAGGATTTTAATTAACCATCAAACAAAGGGGCGGAGCAGTACAGAGCATGAAGTGGTGTGCGAAATCGTACATTTTATTGTTAACTGCTCTGGTGAAATGGTCGCGCTTTGACTGCGATGTCTAAGGGTTTTGCCCTTTTTGCTTGTCGCAGCTACATCCGAGAATTTATTTCTTCATATGACTCATCTCAAACTTCTCAGATATCATAGTTGGGGGGAAAAACCTATAGCAAGCAATAAGGTGAAATATTTATGTGTTTAACAAGAAACCGTTTCTGTGTGGGCAGGAGGGATGGAGGGAGAAATGAGGTAACCGACTCACCTGTCATTCACAGCGGCACTAACCAATCATAAATGAGTGTGAGCTCATGGATAAGGAAGAGGGTGGATAGCTCTTTTCTGGCTTTGTGTTGCGTTGCCCTGTGATGCAGCATCAGCAGCAGATTTCTGTTTCAGGAGAAGCCTGTGGAGACTTCACTCTTTCATTGGCTGGGAGTGGTCATGTAGGTGGAAATTGGGGGAAATCGACTGATTTGTGAGGGTTTAACTTGAAAACGGTTTAAAATCGCGGCTGGTTCAATTTCACTTAACATATCAGACAGGAGGTAAAGCATTCAGTCGGTAAATGAAAAACAAAGATGGCTCCCAACACACACACATGTACATAAATATAATCTCTGATCGTAGCTCAGTTTCGATGAAACCATGAAGAATAATGTTTATAATGAACATTTTAGAAACAAATCAGTAAATTCCTTATAAATAACCGCGTGTGTGTGTACTTTCACTCCTAAACTCTACCTACGCAAGACTAAAAACTGGATTTTGGGCCAAAGGCATGCTTCTTGTTTTGATTGTTTTGAACTGAGCAATACAGATGTTTCTCACAGCTGTGGGCGGATGAAAAGTCGACCCACGCTTCCTCGTGATTAAATCTCTGAGATTAATAAACGAATCTCCTTATACAGGTTATACAGCATGCCTATCATCTTGATTTAATATTAAACATTGAAACCGGTTTTCTGTGCGTCGGAAAGTCCGGTAGGTTTGAGACTAACCGGGAAAGAGACGAGAAAAGGGTTTAGGGAATGTTTATAAAGCTGTTATAAAGAGTAGATCTACTGAAAAATTAGGGTTATACCAGGACAATCACTCTCTCCTTCGCTTTCTCGTTCTCTCTCGCTCCTCTCTCCTCTGTTTCTTTCTCTCTGTTTTTATATCTTCTCTCTCTGTCTGTCCATCTCTTTCTCCTCTACCAGGATCTATCTCTGTGTCTCTCTCTCCCTCTCTCCTATATGATCTATCTCTAGGTGTGTCTCTCTTTCTCAGGATCTATCTCTAGGTGTTTTTCTCTCTCTCTGGCTCTGTCTCTAGTTCTCTCTCTTGCTCGCCCTCTCTCTCTTTCTCTGCGAGCTTATGCAACAGAGACACAAACATCATAATCTGAATTCTG
Organism: Porochilus rendahli; assembly: GCA_039654305.1. Classification (NCBI taxonomy): domain Eukaryota; kingdom Metazoa; phylum Chordata; class Actinopteri; order Siluriformes; family Plotosidae; genus Porochilus; species Porochilus rendahli. The sequence goes on along the minus strand of JBCNYG010000007.1, from coordinate 19,162,090 downwards.
AACATATTTTTGCGGATCATTTATAAGCCCAGCTTGTTCTTTTGTTCCTAAAATCTGCCCTTTGCTGATGTTCTGTTTGAGTCTTTATTGGATTGAATTTTTGTATTTATTTATTTTAAATGAGAGACGCGTGATAGTGAACACACAACTGTTATTTATTGAGGAATCAGATGTAATCAGTGTTTCTTGGCTGAACTCCAACCCCAACACTTTGATACTCATTTAGAGAAAGTATCGAATCATACCCACGCTCTCTGCTCTCTCTTTTAACTTCCGTAAGACATACGCGAATCTTACACCGTACTGCGAGTTCAGCCGGCATGCCCTTATGTGTGTGGTGTGTGTTCTGAGATCCATGTATCATGTTGTGTACCGTATGGCAGACCTGCTGCTTAACACATCGTGACACCGTGGTGTAGTTTAACAAGTGCACGCTAAAAAACATGCTTTGTATGTTGCTGTGTGTTGCATTTTTAAAACAATGTTGGTGCAACAGTTCGAAACAGGGCCATCAATGGATTCGAATACTTCTACGGAAATGCAAATTAAGATTTTTTTGCTTAAATTTGTTTTTAAAAATAATTAAGCCTAAATTGCTTCTGGCTTACTGTATGTTCTTGCTTCATGAGGTATAATTACAACTGTTCATCAAATGCGAGGTGGATGTCACTGAATAGTCCCTGAGACACAACACAGAGAGCAATACTCAATTCATCGTTATTCACGAAGCCAAAAGTAAATAATTGTTTTAGTATATATTACACAGTTGTGGTGATTTCTGTTACCACTTGTTTGAATGCAAGCATGGAACAGGGCAGCCTGCTTGCCGAACTGCAAGGGGCCAGAACCTCTTTGCGATCGAACTTGTAAACTTGCTATGGACCCACGAACATCTGATGCATTTCCTGCGTAGCCGATCTGGATAGCTTAACAGCAAGCATCAACGGACCCTGGGTAAATCCGCAAGGACCCTCCGGTTCTCACCTGCAAAGATCTACTCGCAATTACCTACAGCATACAAAGATAGCATGTTGGAATGTACAACCTTTGTCAAACATCCGAGCATCAAGCTCCCAAACGCAGATCAGCAGTAGTAGCGCTAGAACTGAAGTGCCTAATGCCACAGGCATCCGCGACTGGGAATCCTTGGTAGAAGGCGGGTGGCAAACGCTCCCCTGTCATTCACAGCAATCACCAGCCAATCCATGGGTGTCTGTGAGCTCATTCGTAAAAAAAAAAAAAGGGCCGGGGTGGCAGCATCACATGTCACGAAGGGGCCATGTGCATGCTTATGCCCCTCCCTGGTTGGTGGTGGTCGTATGTGATAGGGAGGCAACATTTGACGAGAGGGCATTGGTTGCGACTAAAATTAGAAAAGATTTTGAAAACATTAAAACTAAATTTTAAGACTAAAATTGGAAAAGATTTTTAAAACATTAATAACGAACTGAAGCACCTTTGTCGAAAACGGAGGACTACGTATTGTTGTACATCAAGTTTATGGAGGGCTCAATTTTAAACACGTTTAAAAAAACTTTTAGCAAAATAAAATAATGCTGTGGGTGTTTTGTGTGCATTCGTATGAAGTAAAAAAGGTTTTAATTGATGTTTTAATTAATGAATAGTATTCATGAAATTTTTAGATTTTCACTGTCTATAAAAGGGGGGGAAAGTTTGCATTTAAATTCTACTTTTAAAAAATGTTATCTGCCAAAGTAATTAAGTGCGTGAGAGTTCAGCGACTGTCTGCATTCAGGCGGGTTAAATTGGGTCACCGAGACTGCCCTGGGCAGGTCGGAGCTGGCGTCGACCTGCGCTCACTGGGAGAGAAGTGAGAAGGAGGTGATAGGCTGAGCTTATCAAAGCCTGCTCAGGATTTCGTCCCGCAGATCTTCACTTCCACAACATCCGCCGCAGTCTGGGTGGGTGATGGGGGACATTCCACACATCCGTGGCTTAGTCAGGGAAGCTTATTAGCAGTACAGTGTTTTATTTACTTTACTTAGCCAGGTGGCTAATGTTAACAGCAGAACAGCCTTCAGCCTGATCCGAAAGCAGTGTTACAGTCTTTCTTTAAGTTTTATTGTTATTTATATGTTAGAGATGGATTCAGGCCATGATTTTAAGACTTCATAACATTTACAGTCACATGACTCATACAGTCACATGGTGTTATCATGACACAATTAAGCTTGATGCTAATTTGGTGAGTGGAAATATGCAGTTAAGGGAACATTACTTTGTAAAAACAAAGCTCAATCCTCAGGCACTTTCGGTTGGGCCTTATGAGGATGATTTTATACAGGGTGGCGGTGGAGGTGCTGTTTGATTACATTGATTTCAATCTGATTGTTCAAGCTATAAAATTTGGGAAAATTTCCGTCCGTGTTCGTATTATTAGCAGGCCATTTATACGGTTATATGGGCATTTTACAGTCAGGGAACACATTCGTCTCACAGGGAGCTAAAAACTCAACTTAAAATTTTGATTGTCTGTACTGTGTTTATCCCACAAGGGAAATTATTACCTTATTATCCAAAGTGAGCGCGCACTCTCTGAGCAGGGGGTGTTCAGAGAGCAGTAGGGGGTTAGGTGCCTTGCTCAAGGGCACTTCAGCCATGAAGGTGGAGGAAGGGAAGGTGCAGCTCACTCCCCCACCGCCAAACATTTTTCCTGCTGGCTCAGGAAGCAAACCAGCGACCTTTAGGTCCCAAAGTGCTTCTCTGACCGTTAGGCTCCAGCTGCCCCCACAGCCCTCTTGGGCTAGGCCTAAGAATTCAAGTCTCACCATAGTTCCAAAATAATAATAATTAGCTGTCCAACTATAGACCAATATCAAACCTCTATTTTATCTCCAAGATCTTAGAAAAAGCTGTAGCGCATCAGTTATGTTCATAGCTTTGTAGGAATAACATTAATAAAATGTACCAGTCAGGATTTAGGCCCCATTATAGCACAGAAGAGGCACCAGTTAAGGTGTTAAACGATTTCCTGATGGCCTCAGACCACGGCTGTGACTCCCTGCTTGTGTTACTCGACCTCAGTGCAGCCTTTGACACTATTGATCATATGATTCACCTTGACAGATTAAATGTCCACAAAACAAAACAAAACTGGACAAAAGGAGCTTGTGCAACCTCTAAATCACCTTATATTTACATCGGATTTCATGTGGTTTTCAGAAAAACACTCAAAATTTAAATATCCTTAATGAGAACCCTGAAAGAACTGGGCCATTTTCAGAAAAACGTACACAGTAACAGTAAGGACATTTTCTAAAGGAAGACAGCCTTTTATGCATTAAGTTGAAAACAATGACTAAAGACAGCATAATGAATTTCATTGTGAGCTTGTTTTTTTTTTATCTATTTTCATTACCAAGCACATACAAGTAATCCTTTCCATAAGAAATGTTATCTACTAAAGTGCAAAATGTCCTTACCGTTACCAATTGTAAAAATGGCCAAAGTGAAGGTGTGTCATCTCCGTGATCAGTTATAAAGAGGTAACCATATTATCTCTTAATCTATGTGGGTTTCATGTAAGGTCAGTGTTCTCAACTTAATGCATAAAGGCTGTCTTCCTTTAGAAAATGTCCTTACCGTTACTGTGTACATTTTTCTGAAAATGGCCCGGTTCTTCCAGGGTTCTTATTAATGATATTTAAATTTTGAGTATTTGGCATGCATTAATGGACCTCCCAAATCGGGACCAAATGTGCATATGAAAAATACTTGAACAGAACTGATGGTCATGTGAAGCTTTTGTGGCAGATCTGCTGAGGCCAATCACGTGGATTTATGTAAATTATTATGTAAATTAGCTCGCTGAAAATGAAAAGAATTGCTTCAACTTTAATAGAGTTTATAATTTCATTTCCTCTCTGGTCTGATAAGTAAAGTGAAGACATGGCTAATTAAATGAAGTTGAAGAGGAAAACCGATTCTAGATGACGAGGCAGAGTATGTTTAAAGTGGCTCTACCAAACAAAACACATCCACTTCGAACGCTCCCTTTTATAGCCATGAAATTATAATGCATAAGCATTAAAACCTGACTTTTCACCTTTCAGCCACATTACCAGGATCTTAATAAGCGTGAATTTTTACATCTCTGGAACTTCATAAACTGCATACGTATACCTTTGGAATAAATAGCAGTGACTGATTTTACTTCTCGCTCTAATATGTTCCCTTGGCGCATCCAGTGATCGTTTATCATCTCTGCTGTAAGTGCTAAAAGATTCAGTGCAAACAATGTTTGTCTTGTGTGCTCAGATCATTTGTCCAAATCCTCTGCACTCGGAATGGCAGCACTGAATGAATGTGTACAATAGAATGAGCTGGTCCTGTGATGTGTACTCTGTGTAGTCGGACTGCCTCAGTAGTACATTTTAAGAGGATTTTAGAAAACGAGATCTTTTTAGAACTGCGCTCGTGTTTTAGCCGCCTCTGCTTGATGACGTTATCGGGCAGGGGACACAGAGAGGAAGCAGACTAATTAAATCCCTCTTCCGCTGACGAGGTTTCAGAGCTGCTTCAGGGAACCAGCAAATTGGAGGTGTGAACCACTTTAAGAACTTTACCCAACGTCGACACGCGGCACTCCTGGGCATAAGAGTTAACCCCCTTCAGCTCTTTGCTCCGAGCCTTTGTTCACAATAGCAATCGGTAGATAACAAGGGGCTGCCATTCGCTTTCCACTAACGTGCACAACACCAGTGCCACGTTTTCTGCACGACAAGCGGCATTTACGTTTCCATTCAATTATATTCAGTAATATGCAAATTAGATATGATGCAAAGTAAAGCAACAAATCCAAACAACTGGCTCAGTCTAATTCGACAGCACACCGCACCTGACTTGTCTTATGTTCACCACTTTCAGCTTTACTTCTATTTATCATCTAACAGAAAATTAACTGTGGCTTTATCCTGTCATATACAATCTTTAATTAAATGTGCATCTTTTCTGTGACATTACAAAGAAAAGTCGACTCAACTCAACGACTCAGTGTGTCATATCCTCCACAGATCTCCATTCTCTCCTGAGCCACGAGGGCTCTACCGACCTGCGCTTTTGTCACGCCGCCTACAAGCTTCACCAGACCGTCCAGGTACTTTTCTCTTGGTCTCCTAACGTGACCAAAAAACTTCAATCGTCTTCCTCGAACTGTCCTCATCAACTCCCTGCTCTCCACTAACAGCTACGAGACTGCCTCGATCATCAGTCTTGCTGTCCGTGAAATCTTCATTCTCCTCCACAACCACATTTCCACTGCTGTCAAAGTCCAACTCTCTCACCCCATAGAACAATGCTGACCAGGTACGCATTATCACAGTAAGGAGAAAAAACCAGCACTTTTGGCCTGTGAATCCTTACAGCACTTTACATTTATATGTGGGAGCTTGTAATTATAGTAGGAATAATAAATATAATAATAATGATAATGATGCCATTAAATGCCTAATTTTCAAACCACTCATGGTACAAGCTTTGCTTTCCAGGAAACTAGCATACTGGTCCAGGAAACAAGTCTTCCGACACAAGAAGCATCTTCGGGCTGGATTTGGAATGCGGGGCCATCACTATGCCTGTAGAAAATGACTATTACAAACAAAATAAGAATTTCTGAAAGGGGACCTTCATATTTTGGTCTAGCTTTTCTGATTTGTTGCATTTATTTCTCTCTCTCTCTCTCTCTCTCACCCGCACACACATATACTGAGGGACAGAACGGCATCAACAATTTCTGGGGACACTGACAAGACTGTGTTTGTGAGCTAGACATGTAATTATATGGCATCAGTGGAAACTGAAGGGTCTCAAACACATTCTCACTCTCACACACACTCTCTCACACACACACACGCTCTCTCTCTCTGTATGTGCTGGTAATGAGGGTCTGTTTCTTTCCTATCCTCCTTTGCTACGCAGCTATTACTCTAAATTAGACAGGGAGGAACAAGGAAGAGAGGCAGAGAGAGAGTAAACACTTGTCTGACAGCCTCCTGATAGGGGTCATCCTGCACATACACTCACAAATTGGACAGAGGGCATCTCCTTATGCCCTGATTTTGGGCAGTGACGGGAAAATTGCTGTATATGAGATTGCTCTCTAACACACACACACACACACACACACACACAGGGATAATTGTGGAGTGTGTGAAAGAGTGTGTCTTGCTGGGAGGGATTAGGAGAAAGCCTGTCAGAGAGGAGGAAGAGGAAATCTCCTGTCTGCTCCCATCTCCTCTCACAAATTACACATCTGCCAGCTGACATACAGAGTGAGTGTGTGTGTGAGTGTGTGTGAGTGTGTGTGAGTGTGTGTGCATCACTGAGAAATGCGAAAATGTCAAGAAAGTTCGATTAGATGAAACCCAGAATGGTAGAAAAGCAGGTATGTGACCTTGGGACTGGGAAGGAATCTGTGTCTGTGAGAATGTTTATACGCGTGTCCGTATTTACCTTTTTCTCCAGCTCCGTGGCCTTGGCCTCACTGATCTCTACTTTTGTCTTATCCACCATGTTATCTAGAGACAAAGAGAGAGAGAGAGGGAGGCGTGTGTGTGTGGTGTGTGTGTGTGTGTGTGTGTGTGTGTGTGTGTGTGTGTGACAGAGAGAGACAG
>JBCNYG010000007.1:19096059-19106131 GCA_039654305.1 Porochilus rendahli | reverse complement strand
GAAGGGGCCGGGGGGGAGGGTGTGTGTGTGTGTGTGTGTGTGTGTGTGTGTGTGTGTGTGTGTGTGTGTACATCCCATTCACATCCTGCCTCAATAATCCCGTCTGATCTGCCTCACTGTTTTTTTTTAGTGCTGGACTACCTGTCTAGTAAATACCCTGACACTTCTACACATACATGGAAGCACGCACACACACACACACACACGGCAAAACTTTCATCCCTCATGAAAAATCAAAACATTCACTTAAGAACATTAAATCAAAGCCGTTAGCCAAGGCCAATGGAAAAATATAATTCAGTTAGACTTAAATGTCATCACTGAATGAACAGATTAACTGAGCTCCATCGACAGGTGCGCACACACACACACACACACACACACACACACACACACACACACACACACACAGCTTTAACAGCACACAGAACTGTGTACAAACCAGGAAAATAAAACCCAACCACTACCACTAAACAGCCGAACTGCTACACTGAATAAGAGCAAAAAAAAGCAACAAAGTCGAGGGGTTAAAAGGTCACAGGAACTGACGCCGCCGCCTCCTCCTCCTCTCTCTATCTGCTAAGTAGAATGTTTACACATATATAAGGCTTTCACCCAGAAATGATCCAGAAACATGTTGCTCACACGATACAAAAAAATTATATAAATAAATAAATATATAAAAAGGACTAGAATGTCAAAGTGAAAAAAACTGAAATAAATAAAAATCTGTTTGTATGTTGTTTTAATAAAAACTGAAATTATTAAAAAAGCCTAAGGTCAATTTATAGCAATAAATGAAAATTGTCTTTGTTTCTGTAGATCATTAATAATTAATACGTCAGAATCGAAGTCAGCAAGACGAAGTTAGCAGAAACAGTTATGAGTTGTGACCGGCCAGACGGTTCAGTATCAATCCTACGCCCTGCTAATGCTGTGCTAAGAGCTGAGGAGAGAGGAGATGAAAACATGTTCTGTTAGATGCATCACAAATTGCTCCCTAAACCCACATCACTGACACACACACCGTAACCGATCGATTTATAAAAATCCAACTTAAAAAAAACTGGCTGCACGTCCAGACCATCATGCAATCGTGCGAAATCCCCTCACGTGTCGCTCTGGAGTCGGAGCTCTTCCGCTGTTCCTGCTAATCACAGAATCTCGACCGGTGCAAACATTTTAATTCACAGAAATTGTTACAACCAATTACTGGTTCAACTGCACATTTTATCACAAGCAAGTCACAGAGTTTCACTTTTAAAGTATTTCACGTTAGTATTTACATGAGCCATTTACTGCGCATGTGTGTGTGTGTGCATGCATACAGTACATACTGTGTGTGTGTGGTGTTACAATGTGTGTGGTTTGAGAGTGTGTGTACAGTATATATGGTGTGTGGGTGCATAGTGTGTGTGTGTGTGAGAGAGAGATAGAAAGCTAAACACAGAGCTGGGTTCTGTGTAATGTCAGCTGAAGCCTTAGAGCTGCAGAGAGAAGTCACACATCCATCAGGTTCTGCCACTGAAACAAGAGCCTGTACTAAGCCTGCCAAAAGTCAGGACACATTCTATACAGAGGTGACGACTAACACCGCCACAAACACACTCTGGGAAACAACCGGACCATAAAAAAAGCACCGAACAAACTCCAATCTACACAGCCTTCAGGAAAAAACATTGCACAAGACTCCATGGAATCTGTGAGTGTTAAAACTCCGAACCTTTCGGTTTCCTTTTCCCTCAGTAATCACTCACACCGGTGGGGGCCAAAACCATCTGAATCACAGCACCGCATAGAACTGACACACAACTCCACATTAATCAGCACGAATGGAATGAACAAATCAGTTTCATCTCACAGAACCAAAGCATAAACGACCAGAACCATACATTTATTACCGCTACTGATTATAGATATATGATCTACATGGTTTAGTGCTTTCCAACATGTCATATTTATATATTATGGATATTATAAGACTAACATAAGTGAATAAATAAATGATTTAGTTAACATTGGTGGGTTCCGTACTTAACTACAACCTTTCTGACATCACCCTGTTCACCAGTCACACTTACAGGTCGAGACATGAGACTGAATACGGCACGTGGCAACAAACAAAACCCGGGCACAGACATCTGGACGGGACTATAACGATCAGATGACCAGGGGCCTCAGGTACAAAGACTTGTGTGGAATTCTTACTGAAAAATGGCGTACGCTTAAATCCAGGAAACGTCATGCGCACAAAAAAATCCAGATGTATGAATCTGTGTGTACGCATGAACCCAAGCACATTTCCTTTGAACATCCAAATCAGCGTGGAACTGAGCGCACATGTAGGGGTACCCGACCCTTCCCCGCCCACGCCCCAATTTAAATATGCAAAGCATATGTAAATGAACCCCGCACCGGAGATTCCCCTCTTCGCTGGATCAGAAAACCCTTACAATATGACGGGGAGGCGCGCAAAAATGTACTGTTTGGCACGCTGTCCTCCGGCATTAACAACGCAAGGGGTCTGAGTGGGAGCCTTAACGGCCGACGGCAGCCCGCCGCCAAAGTCTGGCCGGGGGGACAGGAGAGGAGGACCTCACCCCGTCTGAGCAGAGAGTCGCCGCAATCATACGTGACACTGTTCTTTCGGGGGTGGTGGGCGAGCATGTGGGGGACTCCGATTACCCCCAAGCTCACAGCCCTGTAAGATAAAGGTTCATGCAGAAATGTGTGCAAATTTAAACATGTCAGTACAAGACGCCCCTGGTGAGTTTGAATAAAAGCAGGTGATTAATTCAGTCTGCGATTTAAAAAAAAAAAAAAAAAAAAAAACAACTGAGAAACACACTGACAGAACAGCTTCAAATGGAAAACAATCCCAGAGGAGCATGCGAGAACACGACATTAACCCAGAATTTAATCCGGTCCAGATGAGGCTTAAGGTAAATTCAGAAATCTCTCAGGTGCTTCTGCTCTGTTTAGGAATAAATCACACAGCAGTCCCTGTTGAAATGAAATCCTCAATTTATCAGGTCTGGGACGTCCCAGTGGACGTGTTCGGTGAGACACAAGCCTGCAATATTAAAATCAGCCGTGAAGAAACTCCCACAGATCCACAAATCAAACGAATCCATCAGCTCTCTTCATGCTATACACTCATCTACACTGGCAAGGCCACGAAACGTCCTCTCAGACATCCAGCTTTGGTTCGCCTGCTTCCAATCAAGTCTCATTTAAAACCTCTCACGCAGAAAATTTAAATAAAACTCAAGTACAACGGGGCGGGGGGGGGTGGGGGGTGTTCACAGGAAGCAGAAGATTCACATCTGCATTTAAGAGACAAATTGCATCCAGTTCTCACGCTTGCTTCACTCTTCCAGTGTAGGCCTTGTTTAAACGAGCATAAGAACTGCGTAAGGACAAGAACACATTCGGCGAGGAGGATGAGGACAGATGAAATTGGAAGACGTAAATCTGCCTGCTTTGTGTTTTCTCTCCACCTGGTTACACCTTTTACTGTAATCACAAGAACAAGCCAAAAAAAAAAAAAAACCTAACCACAGAGTAACACTCTCAGCCCTCCTCTCCCTCAATCACACCTCCTTTAGTCACTCGCTTCTCTAACTGTGGAACTTCAGCTGACATCATTATGAATTACTAAATCAAACCACAGACTAACACCACCTTCATCAGTAAAGGGAGCGAGAGGGAACAACTAACTAAAATGGGTTACAAACAAGACGCACAAGAAACATCCTTTAAATTATGATGTTTAAAAACCATTCACAGGGAACACGGAACACGAACCCGTTAAACAGATGATTGATCGAACGAGACAGGTGACACAAACGAAGACGGAAATCCACTAGTGAAAGGAAAACTTACTGTTTTCTGAAAAGTGCAGTAAGAGCTTTAAAAAAGAAAAAAGACCCATTTGACTTTGTGCAAGCTCAACGTATGAACATTTTGAGGAATACCCTAAAATGCACCGGTGTAAGGGGACCGCCCAGACACCAGCACCCCAAGCCCCAAATTATTATTACCTGCTGATGTAACTCAGTCTCCAAGTGATACGATAGTTGAGCCTGTGGTTTTGTTTAGGTTCGGTTCTTTTGTTAAAGCAAACAAATCCAAACTATAATTAGTCTTCCGAATGTTTTGCTGGTTTTTGAGCTTTTCACTTTCAACGTGGTTAACCAAAGCAACTCGACCTCGTTTCCCGGACGCGATTAAATCGTTACACCAGTGGCACACTGCCTTGCCTGGTAAGTCTAATTTTCCAATACACTCCAAGTTTAGTTTTATATTCCTTCCCATTAATACTGACGGTGACGACGTGGTCGGGCCATTCCCAACTGAACCTACTTTTCTCACCACTGTCAATGGCCTCTGCCGATTCTCCTTTGTGTATCGTCCGAAACATTAGGAATATTCGTCACTTAGTCATAAGTATTTATTAGTAAAAGTATGCCGAGTACGGATCAGCTGAGCAGACGACGACACATGAACTTTGCCCTGGAATGGCAAAAACCATAGCTTGCTATGCAACTAACCTGATGCTCCAGATGCTTCTGAAACATTCAAGTTGCTTCAAGAAACATACAACAGTTGTGTGAGATTCCAAGCAGCACCACCTACACCGTCTCCGTCAATAACTTTGTTCTCACATCTGACTGAAGCAACCTATAAGACCTATGAGAGAGGCTCTACTGGAGCTTTTAGATATCCTTGTCGACGTTCCAAGACTTTGTTAAACTACTCCACCTACTCGTGTCCCTCTGAATGCACCTGGAATAAACTTTTCTCACTCAAAACACAATCAACTATTGAACTTAGTTAATATTCACGTGCTACACCAGGTGTGGATAGGAGCCTATCTCAGCCAACACTGGGCAAAAGCGGGATACACACTATATAACTAGCCAGACCATTGCAGGGCCAACACACACACACACACACACACACACACACACTCAAATACACGATGCAACTTGGGGCAGCACAGTTGCGTAGTGGTTAGCACGTCCGCCTCACAGCATGAAGGTCCTGGGTTCAACTGCCGGGCTCAGCGAGGTCACTATCGTGTGGGTATTCTGCTTTCCTCCCATAACCCAAAGACATGAGCATTATACTAACAGGCGCTTTCAAATTGCCCCCCACCCCCACCCCCCAGTGTAAGTGTAAGTGAAAGGTTGTGTGAGCCCAGCGATGGCTTGATAAGCTGCTCAAGGTGCACTCTGCTTTCTCCCAGAATGGGCTGAGATGGGCTACAGCCACCCTGCGACCCTAGTAGAGTTAAGTGGCACGGTACTTAATTAATGATTAACTGACAATAAAAGTTATTTGATTAACTGACAATAAAAATTTAATAAATGATTAACAAGACAATATGATGCTAAGCAATACAAAATGCTGGCTGTTCCCCCCCTATGATAACGATTCATGGGGGGCTGAGAGCAGGGACTTTTGTTTTGAAATCACTCTGCCGCAACGGTGAGAGCGTCACAAGAACTTTTATTTTGAAGTCGCTATGACAGCACAGCGAGTCTCCCTTTCTTTTGCAGCGTACTCGTGTATGATCTGCCCAGACGTGCCTCCAGCTTGCACGAGACTTGGCTGAGATCTCTGATGAAAACTAGCCACTGATGACAAACAGTTTAGTGAGGAGGAACGAATCTAAAGATTAAATCATCGAGCATCAGATATTCATTATATAATAGAAACGTTCACCCTCAGAATAAAAGTGGAGTTTACAGAAACATGCGTACGTAAAGTAAGCGAATAAGCTGCACGATATATCGCGGTGTCTATGTGAGAACATGAACGCGGATATGACTCCAAAACCAAGCTCATGGATTTACGATATTTGCATAAGTGTAGAGCCCTGGAGCTCTGCTGATAACCACTCAGATTTAAAACAATGCAAAGAGGTCAAGACCGATTTTTTTTATCCCACAGTGTATCCCGTGCAGCCTTTTGTTCTTTTCTTTCCTTTTTTTTTTAATCGGGGCAATGATGGCACAAACTCTTAAAACTGGTGCAAACTGCAAACCGGTGAATCTCGATTTCTTTCTTTATGTTGATGTGTGTTGGATCGAGCCCTGCACTGATCTCCAACTGAATCCTAAACGTGCCACTGACTGATTACTAAACCAACACCATTAAACTACTTCAGTGGCTGTTACCGAACAACCTTTGCTTCTCATTTATTTTCGAAGAGTTTTTGCTCGCTTGCTTCGCATTGCTCTCACTCCCAAAAAGTGCCATGGAGGTGCCATCCACCGGCATCCACGTTAGACAAAGACAAGACATCCACGTTAGGCTGACAGCCCGTTCCAAATTGCCCCTAGGTATGAACTTGTGCTGTGTACATGCTGTCCTGCGGTGCACTGGCGCGCTGTTCAGGGTGTAACGCGCCATTGCCCAGACTCGGGTGAGATAGGCCCCAGCCCCATGACCCTAGTAGAATTACGCTGTTTAGTAAATGAATGAATGAATGAATGATGGATGGGTTTTAAGGACAGAACACATGAGGGACTCGCTTCTGGAAGCGCTGTTTCTCACTTCATACTGATATGAAAGTCATAACAGCCGACACAAAACAAAAGGACAGGATGTGGCTCAATTCTGGCTGACCATCAGGTTTCCTTATTATGTTTTTGTAAATCTATGGTCTCTTGCCTCCTGTGGCACAGATATAAAACCTTTGCTTCGAGTAAGCAGCGGTACACGATATGGATTTAGTAACTGTAGAAAACCGTTAGTAGTAAGAGCGTGTACATGTTGCGTCTAACGCTCAGGCTGAGTCTTCACCTATATCTTTCAGATCATTCCAGCCAATTCAGTGATTCTCATGATATGAAGCATGGTTTCCAAATAGAAAACAGCATAAACACAGAGTCACCCATGAATTCCACACTGTACCTGCACTACCTGCTTCATAACTGACACGATTAGAGAAAAAGCAGGAGGGGCAACACACGGATCTCACTGAGCAGGGTTTAATCTGTGACTTCTGACTCATATCTACTCTTAGCCAGGAGACACACCCGGGTCTGGCGTTTTCTTACAAGCCTCTCAGAAACGTGAACGACTGGCTATAAAACGTCTCCGTTAAAAGCTGGGAGTAAAACTGTGCGGTAAACGTTCTGGGCTCTGATGTAACTCTGAGCGCGTAATACGCGTTCATCCTGCGAGGAAACCTTGAGTATGAAACATGACAGTTGCTTCACTGTTTATCAGTTAACCACATCCCATTTCCGCAGTCAGAGTCAATGTGCTAAGAAGTCACGCCACACACAAGTAGTTGTGTTTCCTGAGACAAACATATGTATGGGAAGTTCAAAAAAATAACCTGAACTTAAGAGCCTAATTAAATAAGCACAGCATCAATCAGATTTAACACCAATACCATCATATCCAGTTCCAGCTTTGTGTTAAGTAAGTCTGCCTGTTTATAAACTGCACTCGTTTCCAAACAGAGACGGAGCAGAGTGAAAGAAAGAAAAAGAAAGAAAGAGTAGATCGGGGCTCAGTAGGAGTACTCTGTATAAGAAATCCTTTTGCTGTGACAGCATCCTCTCCTCCAGTTACTCTGGACACCACAGTTCAGCATGTAAAGAACCGAGTGCATAAAATCCTATACATAACATCTGTACCAGTTCTGGTAGATAGTTCTGGTGCAGATGTTACGTATGGGATTTCATGCATAACATCTGTGCCACTTCTGGTAGATATTTCTGGTGCAGATGTTATGTATGGGATTTCATGCATAACATCTGTTCCAGTTCTGGTAGATAGTAACTGAGGATGCAACTCAAGTTAGTTGTTTGTTAGCAGGATCATGCAAAAGGTTATCTGTGGACTTTCATGAAATTCCTACCAGAGGCGGGGATTTGGTCAAGAAACACTCCATTCCATTAAAAAAAAAAAAAAAGACTCCTTAACACAGTGAGACGGGATGATTTTTGGAAGTGTGGTATTACAGCAGGCCCAGCCAGGGGTGCTGTGGACTGAGTAAACATTGACTAATCAACCAAGAACAAAAGTATTTTAATAACCAAGAAGTTCATTTTTTCCATGCGTTCACACTTGTTTGTCAAATCCCTTATTCCTATACAGGTCATGGGGAGGCTGAAGCTTATCTCAGCCAACACTGGGTGAACGTGGGGTACACCCTGAACAGCTGACCAGACCACGAAAGGAACAAAACATTTCCAATACTGTGTGTTTAAAAAGAAACATTTATAAACTCCCCCCACGTTCACCCAGTGATAGTAGGGTGAGAAGCTCAGCCATCCGGGAGGAGCTCGGAGTAGAACGCTTTGAGAGGAACCAGTTGAAGTGGCTCGGGCATCTGATTAGAATGCCTCCCGAACGCCTCCCTGGTGGGGTGTTTCGGGCACATCCAACCTGGAAGAGACCCCGGGGGCAACCCAGAACACGCTGGAGGGACCAAGTCTCTCGGCTGGCCTGGGAATGCCTCGGTGTCCCCCCTGAAGAGCTGGAGGAAGTGGCTGGGGAAAGGGATGTCTGGACCTCACTGCTGCCCCCGCAACCCGACCCAGAATCAAGCGGGTGATGACATTTATAAAGTGTTCACTGAGCACAACCTTCAACCCTCTTTCAATCTCTTACATACAAAACTTAATGTTCCTTGAATGTTTAACGTTTCTAATGTATGACCCATCACATGCCAGAGACAATGACTCATGATGATACCACCCTTAAAGCAAAGACTGAGCCAAGACGGTTGAGACCACTCCCAGGACTGTCCTCCACATTACGAATCTACACACATTAACTCACTGAGTCGCATAGTAGAGTTCAGTTATTCATTTGCTTAAAAAGCAGAAGAAAATGGGGGAGGAGACACCTGGTCAGGGGTGGAAAAAACATTGACCCGAAACCGGAGTAAGCAGCAAAAAACTACAGGATACAAAGCAAAACACAAGGAACAAAAGCAAAGCAAATACAGGTACAAGCACCACATGGGAGATCACGGACAAGCAGCCGCAGTCTGGAGCGGCACGCGTTTATGACATGTGTGTGATGAGCCAGAACTGGCCGCAGGTGTGCGCAAGTGTGTGTGATCACTCTCTGATTCTACAGAATCTCTGCACTTACAACCAGTTTGCTTGTGCGAGGTCAGGTTCCTTTCTGTCTGAACAGTTTTTCAGAGCATAATATACACATGGTGGTAAAAACTGGCGTCAGGAAACTGTTATACTGCCCAACCGTAAACAAAAGAAAAAGTTTATATTAATTCCCAATAGGTGTGGAAAAATTGATTCCAATTTAGCATAAGACAATGTCTACAAAACAACCTAAGCATTGGACGAGTGCCAGGGATGATGGATCATCTTAAGGGACACGGGAATGGCACAATCTGATTGGTCTGCCACCTAATGAATAAAACATTACGCACGGATAACGTTTCAAACTTAATTTCTTTATTAAGGATGTAAAGGACATTCAATTTGTCTTTCACAGCCATTAGCTAATCAGAAGAAATTTTATAAACTAGGTGAAGTCGCTGAAGTCTGACGAGGTGATTCGTTCATTACGTTTTTCCTAATCTTGAAATGTTCCTAATTATGAGGTTCGTGCAGGGCGAGCCATGGGGAAACGCGGATAATCAACAATCAACCTTGTCAACAGCTAATAATTTTTATTAATTATACATATACACACACACACAATTATTTCATTGATTTATATGTTTTTGTTTTGTACAGCAGAGAACGGAAGTGATGAACCTGTAGGTACGTTTTAATTTCCTGAGGCAGGTGAAACCGGGAACATTTATAAATAATTTTCATGTTTACACATAAATTAAACATGCATTCACTGGGTGGTGAACAGTGTGATTATATACACAGGCTCAACATTGCGCTGACTGTCAGGCTGAAAGAAGACGAACGAGTCCAACCATCATACTCACTCAGGGACTTACTGCTCCAGAAATATAGACAAGACCCTTAATGCCGTAGAGAAGTGGATTGGAACTAGGGCAGGTGGTGGCTTAATCAGTCAAAGAAGATGGGTTACTGATCCGAAGGTCAGCGGTTCA
>JBCNYG010000007.1:18769942-18779942 GCA_039654305.1 Porochilus rendahli | reverse complement strand
AAAGCCAAACAGTTGCATTTACAGCATTTGGCAGACGTTCTTATCCAGAGAAACTTACAATTATCATTTTTATTCAGCTGAGCAACTGAGGGTGAAGGGCCTCGCTCAAGGGCCCAACAGTGGTGACAGTGCGACCCGCTGACCTTTGGATCCGTAATCCACCGCCTTAACCACTAAGCCACCACTGCCCAGTCAGTCAAACAGTGAGGCACATCCGTGCAAATAAGGAAAGAAAAAAATGTCTAACAATTGATGCAGCAGTACCGTCTGACTGCAATGTCACAACAACAACAAAAAAGAGAAGCAGAGAAAATATAAAGACCTGGAACTGGAAATAACGAGAATGTGGGCTTTAAAAACAGACATCGTACCAGTAGTGGTTATTATCATTATTATTATCATCATTATTATTATTATTATTATTATTATTATTATTATTAGTAGTAGTAGTAGTAGTAGTAGTAGTATTGTTGTTGTTGTTGTTGTTGTTTATCATCATCATCCCATTTTATGCCCATCATGCACTGGGCCACTTTTGTGGTTGCCTTTAAAATTTGTACTTTTTACTTGAAAAGGATGCAAGCACCCTGCCAAACCTATGTGCAATATAGAACGGCCATTTTGCCTAATCTGAATGTCTCCATACTGAGGGGAAAAAACTGGAGTATCTGGAGGATAAGCTACAGGGAAAACACACAACGGAAAGCCTTGTGCCAACTATGGAGCTAGATCTCACTATAGGACCATACATTTCATCACATTTAACTCTATAGTATTCCTAGAAGGGGCAGTAGGGTGCTGGCTCACTTATCTGAAGGTTGGGGGGTCAAGTCCCACTATCTCCAAGTCAAAGGCAAGCCATGTCTCTCAATGTGGTGTGTCTCTCAATTGCTGTTGTTCGTAAAGAGTAAGCCACTGGATTGCTATCAGCATGTCTCTGCCCTCACCCAGAATGGGATGAGATAGGCACCAGTCTCCCCTCAACCCTAATTAGGATTAGGCGGATCAGAAAATAAATGAAAGGATGATGTATATATATGATATATATATATACATACATATATTCAGATATATGTGAATAATATGTTAAATAAAAATTTATGCAATTTTGTATAGAGTTTGGGTTTGGGTACTACAAAATTTTTTTGTTAACTGGTCTTTTTAATTACTTTATTTTTACTTAAATGCACAGTTAATAACAATTAGGTTTGATTTGATGCCAGCACAGCCACTCTCCTGGTGACATAAGTTAGTCTTGTTTTCTACCAACCCTTCTGTTGATGTTTTTTTTGTACCCCATTGTGCGTTATAGATCAGTTTGGTTTTTGTTTTGTTTGTTTATCAAATACAGGGTGACCCAAAAACAAAACAGAACCCATACACTTCTTAATTACTCCTACAAAAATAAATCTAAATTAATCTAATTTTGTACACTTGAACTTCTGTCTCTGTATGATTATACCCAAAAGTGTCAGCAATCTAGGGCGCTAAAAGTCGCACAAAAGTTATGTTCTCTCCAGAATATGTTCCTAATGACCTCCTTGGCGTTGGAGACAGACTTGCATCCGTTGCGCAAAATTGTCAACTACTTGCACACACTCCTCTCTAGGGATTGCCCTGATTTTTGCTGCAATTGCAGCCTTGAGTTCACCAATTGTTTGAGGATTGTTCTGATACACATTGTTCTTCAGATACAGATTAAAATCTGGGGGGTTCAGGTCACACAAAATGTCTTTTCCTTGGTTGACCAGGATATGTTGGTAAAGACTATGGGGCCAATCGCTCATGCACAGAATCTACTTTTTAATGCCCTATGTTCATATTACTTTCTGTGAATACACTTGACGGTATACTCAAACTTTCTGTTAAATAGTACATACTGTATATTAAGTGCTTTATTTAAGACATGACTTTAAGCTGCTGTCACCTCATCAAGTGTACAGAAGCATTCACTGTAAGATAGCAGCACATGCCGCACAGTTATCATTAACAAACATGTTCCCCTAACCCTCACACTCTTGGGTTTCCTCTGTGAAGGACAATCTGCTCTACATTTGTCCCTGCCATCTTGCACCTCTCTGCATGAGTAACAGTGGACGGTGAGTTTGTATGTAATATGTCCTCCTCGAATTCATTCCTGTTCATTCTAATAATATGAATGTTTACTGGCATATGTGCGCGCGCGTGCGTGTGTGTGTGTGTGTGTGTGTGTGTGTATGTGTGCGTGTGTGTGTGTGTGTGTGTGTTTGTGTGTGTATAAAGTTACACCTTCCGGTGCAGTCTTTGGTCCTGAGTACATGTGAAATTTTTCCAAAATTCACAATTTTTCTTTATCCATTTTCATGTTGAGAGAGTGAGAGATGGGCAGCTGTTAAGTCCTCTCTCGGCCCATAGGGGGCCTCACACCAATCAGCAGAGCGCAGTGGGAATCAATTATCACCAGAGGAAGGGGGCAGGAAACACCCCCAAAAGCATATGACACATTGTCTAATAGAATAACAATCACACCTTAACACACACACACACAGTGATCACCTAATGGCCTTGCACCTTTTGTTGAATTGAATTTTCATTAGTGTAATAAAAACACTGCTGTTCAACCCTGAACACACACCAGTGGGCATGTGTCTAGTGACACTGAAAAAAATTACTTTAACACTTGTGTTCACCAGATAAGGGAATTTGGTTGAAGGGAAAATGTAAATAATACCATTACATAGATATAGTATATGTCAGCACTGTTGAAGGCTTAAATGCTTCTGATTGGTCTGAAAGTATTAAATAACTTTCTAACAGCTTCATAGTTTATATTACTAGCTGCATTACAAACCACAGGTTTATTGCTTATCAATATGCTTAATCAAATATGTTATTGTTTCCATAGTAACATTTCACACAAGAATTTTTATGTCAGTGTGCCACAAAACCCTCTCTATGGATATGGTGATGTCTTACCAACTTTAAGAGAGATGAAAATTCTGTATGGAATCACAGCAACTAACATGGATAAACATTATATTTTTCACAACAAATTAAATCAGAAACTGTATATAAATTATGTCAAAGTAAAAATCTATCACAGTTTTGTATAACACTAAATATTTCCTATATGTCAAAAACCACTACACAAATTATATTACTCACTAATAATTCCTTATATGATTTAATATTATAGAGGATTGGAATAATACATTAAAAAAAACACAAATTTAATTTTGAATTCAAAATAAAGCCATACAATTGATAACAAATTAAATCATTAATCAAGAAATGCATTACTTATCCAGTTAAATATAAGAAAATTTAAAGGTTTAGTTGGTTATAATTCAAATCATGTACAAAGCAAATAAGACACAATTACTGTTTAGTATCCTGAAGCTGTTAAAATATAGGACAATAAATATGAACTAAGAGGAAATAATTGTTATGTTTTTGAAAAACCCAGGGTAAGAACATTGTACATTTTATCTCATTTAGGCAAGTGAGCACATAAGAGCTAAAGGCCTTAGCCAGGGCCCCAATAGTGGTAGATTGTTGGGACTTGAGTTTGAATCCTCAACAATCTGATCAATATTCCAGAGCCTTAACCACTGCCCCATCTCTGTGTTGGCCATTCGAGTGAAACTTTGAAACAGTTTTTCTGATAATATTAAAATGTGTAATATATATTGGAATAGCTCAAAGAAAAAACCTTTATAAAATAAATTAATCATCCAGTATTGTAGAAAACATGTTGAGTGTGAAGACGCTGAAGATACTAATACGTTCAGTTCTGTATGTATTTGAAATGAATGGTTTATGATTTATATATGAGGTCAGAGAAGTAGCTGATTTATATTTTCCCTTGTACATTTTGATTGTTGTACATTGATTGTTGTACAGTAATAGGGGGAGGGAGTTATATATTTAATACATGATTATTTTCTTGTTATATCATTATGTTTTGAAATTAGATTAATTAAATAAATAGAAATAAACTAAACTAAAACTTTGTGGCACGGTGGCACAGTGGTTAGCACGTTTGCCCCACAGCAAGAATGCATCAGGTTAAATTCTCTGGCTTGGGGAGAGTTTCTGTGTGAAGTTCGCATGTTCTCCCCCGCGCTTGCATGGGTTTCCTCTAGGTACTATGGTTTCCTCCATGTCCTCCACATTCCAAAAACATGCACAGTAGGCTTCTTGGCAGTTGCAAAGTCCCCCTAGGTGTTAGGGTTGACAGAAGGAAAAGGTTCCACACGCAGACAGAGGTGGTGAAGAGGACAATGTTTAATAGGTAGGCAGACAATTCAAAACAGCAGGGAAACTCGTGGTCAGAAGACAGGCAACGGTCAGAAATCTCCAAGAAGTAAAAAATCACAAAAAGCTTGAAAGAATGGTCAAGGAACAGACAAGGTCAAAAACTACTAGGCAGAGATTTACAAACACTGGAAAGGCACAGGAGAAAACTCTAGCGCAATCTTACAATGCTTATATAGAGAGACACCTGAGACAGGCAATGAGACACAGGTGAGCACAATAATGAGTCTGTGGAAAGCCAACGGGGACAAACAAAAGCACATAATACTAGAACACAAAACTAACTAGCAGGAGTACTACCATCTAGGTGTGAGAGTGAATGGTTGTATGTGTGTGTTGGCCCTGCGATGGTCTGGTGAGCTGTTCCAGGTGTTCACTGCCTTCACCCTAAGTCGGCTGACATGGGTGACAGCCTTTCCGCAACTCAAATTAGGATTAAGTGACTCAGAAAATAAATGAATAAATAAACTAAAACTAATTCCGTTGTTATCAGGCTATTTCACACCACCCTATCATCAATTATTTTTAGCACATTGAGTTAGAGGATATCAATTAATTATGACATATATCATATAATATTTTTTTTATGTATTAAATTATTTGTCATTTTTTTAATCACCACAAACTTTTTAAGGTAACATCCAAGCTCAGCAGAAATATATACAGTAAAGAATTAATAAAATATTTAGTAAACAAACTTCCATAATTAATTTGTAACCACACCGGACTTGCTCCCTGACTCTCACACTAATTGTTCCCATTCTCTCGAGTTCTAATGACTAACACCTGCATCTTGTTTCCCACACTCATCAGTCCCAATATATACCTCTGCCAAACTCTAACCAGTGTTGACCCTTGTTGGGGCTACGTGCTAAACTGTTACTCCTGCTAGTGCTCAGCTCAGCTCAGCTCAGCTCAGCTCAGCTCAGCTCAGCTCAGCTCAGCTCAGCTCAGCTCAGCTCAGCTTCTGTCTACTACCACCTCATCTCCCCTTTGTGTCAGTAAGGATTTATCCACAAGGAACTTTGGCTTTTGTTCTCCCTCATGTCCCATGGAGTATCCACTTCCTGGTTTCAGTTATCCTTTCTGTTTTGTTTTGGTTCACCCCTTGTGGAAGGTTTCATTTCTGATTCACTTTTGGTTGTGTTTTTGTGACTCATGGAGCCATTCCTTGACTGCAGCTCTCTCCTTATGGTGACACCCTGGGACTGGAAAAAAGTATTCAGTTAGCCATCCATATTGCACATTGACGGAGAGGATGCTTAGCTGAGCTGCAGTGGCAAGCCTCCTACACAACCCCGCTTGAAACCCCTGAGCCTATGCAACTAGATGCAGTTCTACTATTCCCTGCAGAATGACTCCGGTGGAGAACTGAGGGACTGTGTCTGTACTGCAACTACCTGGGACATGTCATTGCAGCTTGCCCTACTCGCCCTTCACATTCCATGGTGAGTTGAAGAGTATTGGCATCACAAATTCACAGCCATCATCTACTATGGTCTCACTAACTACCAATTCTTGTTCTGTCACAGTAAAGGTCCTACTTGACTCCAGCTCAACTTCCTCTCCGGGGACATCTGCAGACGGCTACAGCTACACCACTGCCCTTTTCTGTTTGCCCCATAATTGGACAGCCACTCACTTCACAAACCCACCGACATGAGAATAGCTCAGTCCACCTAGACATAGGGTGTCAACATCAGGAGGAGTTATCATTCCTAGTCTTGGAACATTCTATGGCTGATGTCATCCTGGGTCGACCCCGGCTTATACTCTCCGTCCATTTTCTGGGCTGAGACGATAACTGCTTTCCTTGCTGTGTTCCCAAGATGCCCCAGTGTACCCCCTGGTCACCCCTGGGGGTGGATTTTATGACTGACCTCACCTTATTACAAGGTAATACCTGTATTCTTATTGTTGACTGTTTCTCCAAAGCATGCCAACTAATCCTTCTCCAGTCCCTTCCCACAGCTTCAGAGACAGCCCAGGCCCTGTTCGAGCACATCTTCTGCAATTTCAGGTTACTGGTAATGTAGTTTTGGACAGGGGCCCTCAATTTATCTCTCACTTCTGAAAAGCTTTCTTTTAACTCCTAGGTGTGACCATCAGTCAATGCTTGGGTTATCATCCCCAAACCAGTGGGCAGACTGAGAAAATTCATGAGATAGGACACTTCCTCATCCTTCTGCTACCTTCACCAGACCTGGGCCCAGCATCCACAGGGCTCACCCCCTTCCAGTGCGTACTCAGTCACCAGCCTCCCCGTTCCTATAGAATGGAGAGAACACTGATGTACAAGGTGCAATTCGCAGAGGGATAACAGCAGCTAACACGCAGCACTCTGAGCCACCTCAGTACAAGACTAGGGATAAGGTGTCAACCCGACACCTCAAACTCTGTGGATCCTGTAAAAAACTAAGTACTCGTTTTGTTGGTCCCTACCTTATTATTACACAAATCAATCCTGTCACTTTCCATTTGGCACTCCCTTCCGCATACTAGATTCACCCAGTTTTGCATGTCTCTTTGTTCATGCAATACTGTTTACCCCTGGTTTCCCTGTCCATTGAGTCGGGTGAGGTGCCAGAACCCACTCTACCTCTTGCCACCGGGGAAGATCCCATCTACTCCATCCGGGGCATCCTGGACTCCTGTCCGTGCCTTGGGAAACTGGAGTACCTGATCGACTGGGAAGGATATCATCCGGCGGAACGTTTGTGGGTCCCACGTAATGAAGTTCTGGACCCTGGCCTGCTGCAGGACTTCCATCACCAGCACTCCAGTCAACCAGTGGCCCAAACTCAGGGTCTTCCACGGCAATAGCACCTGAGCCACAGAGAGGCCCCTGGAGCGGGGGTACTGTAAACCCAACTTACCCTTCTGAGCCATGCCGGCTGGAATCCGTCTACTCTCATCTCAACTCCCCTTTGTGTCCGAAAGGATTTATCCACTCGGAACTTTGGCATTTGTTCTCCCTCATGTCCCATGAAGTATTCACTTCATGGTTTCAGTAATCCTTTCTGTTTTGTTTTGGTTCGCCCCTCATTTTGGATTCTCATGGAGCTTGTGTTATTTTATAATTAATAAAGTATTTTATCATTAATAATGTTATTTTGTTTAAGTCTTTGGTCTGTGAGAGTCAATCGTAACAGCAAGCTTGCAACAACTCACATCTGTGTTTTATTTTTAATTTTGCTTTCCATGCTCCTCAGCAACTTTATTATGTTCAGCATATGCTCACATACACACAAACATGCGGCTCTGTGCTGTTTTTCTCACTATCTTCTTTCTTCTGGAAGAACACAGAATTAACACATGAATTGTTGATGATTATACAAATGAGGAACTTGAATCGTCTTACCACAGAATATATTCACTGATGGTGACTTCAAAGTCGCTCTGGGAAAAGGTCTCTGCCAAATGCCATAAACGTAGATTTAAATGTGGCCTGACCTGCCTCCTTTCCATGCACATCTAAAGCTGAACCACGCCCCTTGTGGTACATACCTACAATATACCACAAAGGAAAAAATAAGTAAAACAATAGCTAAAAGCACCAACAGCTGTGAGTTATACTTTTTAATATATGGTAAATTAGTGCACATCCCCCTATGAATTGCAAAGATTGTCAGGTAGATATACTCAAACCAAATAAACAGTTATGAATGTGTCCATTTCTGGTGATCACAGTTTGTATATGAAATTGCTCTTGGGAAGAAACTATTTCTAAATCTGCTAATATGAGAATGAATGGCTCTGTAGTGCCTGCCTGAAGGAAGGAGGTCAAACACAGAGGTTCTTGGGTATGTTGAATCTATATGATACTTAGATAGCTATGTGCCTCAGGCAGTAAGATCTGTATGTGTCTTCCATTTTTGTAATTGGATGATGTTCTAATCAGTTTTGATAATGTACTTTGCCATGTTCTGATCTTGGTGTAGCTCCTGTACCACACTGTAATACAGTATTTTAGACGGATCTGAGTGGCTCAATTCTAGAAATTGCCTTGCAGCTTCTGGGCTAGATTAGCTCTTCTCGGTTGTCTCAAGTAGGAAAGGTGTTGATGTGCCTTCACTACTGTTGAGCTGGTGTTATTTGATCAAGAGAGCATATCTGTGAAGTGAACACCCAGGAATTTGGAGCTTGACACTTTTTCTACTGGTGTATCCCTGTGCAGTGGGTTGTGTCCAGTTTATGTCTTCCTATTTTTTTTTCCTCCTCTGGCCGTGGGGCCTGTGCCAGCTAATTTTTACCAGCCACAATAGAGTAGCATGGAACTGTTTTCACTTCTGTCACTTTATGCGTTATTTTTTTCCATGTAGCAACTGGGGACAAAAGGCTAAAACAAGTTTATTAAAAGGTCATTGTTGGTCAAGTTCAAGGTCAGCAAAATAGGCACCAATTGTTTATAACAGGGTGGCACAGTGGTTAGCACGTCCGCCTCACAGCAAGAAGGTTCCGGGTTCAATTCCCAGTCGCCGGTGTTTCTGTGTGGAGTGCGTGTTCTCCTCATGCAAGTGTAGGTTTTCTCTGGGTTCCTCACACTGTCCAAAAACATGCACAGTAGGTTGATTGGTTGTTCCCTAGGTGTAAGTGTGAATGGTTCTGTGTATTAGTCCTGCGATGGCCTGGCCAGCTTTCCACAGTGTACCCCGCCTTAGCCTAGAGTCGGCTGAGATGGGCACCAGCCTCTCTGTGGCCCTAATTAGTATTAAGTGACTTAGGAATTGAATGAATGAATAGAAGCCCCGTATTAAACTACACAATATTGCGTTTTATTGTTTTTTAGAGCTATTCCACTGGTGCATATGAGTTTAACATTACAAAAGGCATAGGAAGAAAAAGAAACATTACTGGCCACAGGCCTATATTCACTGTACCAGGGAAATGTGCGAGTAGCATTAACCTTTGTGCTGCCATCACACAGAAGTGGATCTCCATCGCTATACCAGTTGGGGTTCTTACAATACCTCCCTCATTCTCACATTTTAGAGAGAATTCATCACAGCAGCATGTGCCAGATGTAATACATAGCTGTCTGGGACAATGTATCTTTCTGACAATCTCCTCTGATCCAAAACTGGTTTCATTAACATGACCGTGGCTGCAGGAGCCACACTTGAGAGTTTACTGAAAGTAAGCAGTGACTGATTTAAAAATGTGGAAGGTTTGCCTCCTTTTTGGTAGGGATGAAAACCTGCACCAACACTGGCCTTTTGTGGATAATGTTGGTATTCCCTGACATACACATTTTACAATCCAATACCTTCCACCCTCCTCCCCCTTCCTAAACCCCATCAAAAAGTCTGTTTCCCCACATGGCAGTAGAAGGTTTATGATCCACATCCCCTATGTTCAGTGCCATAGATAAATGTTGTGATTAAACAAGCCAAGGATAAATGTTGTGATTAAACAAGCCAAGGATAAATGTTGTGATTAAATTGAAGCAGCATCTGTACAGGATGGATTTGACATTCAGTTTTTCCATATTTTTGTCTTGCCAATGACAATACAGAGTGTAATATCAACAAAGTTCTGTGGCCAGATCCAGCTACACTGTGTGCACTATTATTAGGCAAGTGAGTATTTTGACCTGATCATTCTTTTTGTGTATATTTCCCAACTCTAAGCTGTATAAACTTGACTGCTTATTGGATTTGAGCATATCAGGTGATGTTTATTTGTGTGATGAGGAAGGGCGTGG
>JBCNYG010000007.1:18529106-18539477 GCA_039654305.1 Porochilus rendahli | reverse complement strand
TATATATATATATATATATATATATATATATATATATACACACACACACACACACACACACACACACACACACACACTCACAGTACATAGAATACAGATTTTTAAACATGTCTTAATATTTAATCTCACAAAGACATGACCCTTTATTGTGTAAAATTTGTTTACTTTTTCTTTTTCTGTTTCCAGGCATCTAGCTTCAGAAAACCCAGTGCAACTGCAGCTCAGCGGAAAAAAACAGCCCATAAACAGGAACTGACGGAGGAACAGAAGCAGGAGATTCGCGAGGCCTTCGATCTGTTCGACACTGATGGATCTGGCACTATTGATGTTAAGGAGCTTAAAGTAAGACAGTACTCTAAAGGCATCATGAGTATGAATGGTTGTGTGTGTGTGTGTGTGTGTGTGTGTGTTGGTCCTGCAGTGGACTGGAGAGTTTTTAAGGGTGTACCCCATCTTCAGCCAAAGTTAGCTGTGACAGGCTCCAGCGTCCCCTCAACGCTGGTAGGATAAAGCAGTTCAGCAAGTGAATAAATGAATGTCAAGATATCTTTGTCCATGCCTAGAGTTGTAACACCTGGTGCACTTCAAAATTGGGCATAGACTGATGTTGCCGGAAAAACCACAGATGTTATACGTGATCGTTTTAAATCTAGTAACACTAATTAACCACAGGTATGCTCTAAGTATTTGCTGGCACTTTTACTTTTTGCTTAGATGTTGAGGTACCCTTCCACAAGCTTTTCAGTGTTTTGCCCGATCTTTACTCTTCCCTCCTGATAGAACTGGTGTAACTTAGTAAGGTTTGAGGACCTCCTTACTTGAACAGTTCAGGAGTGCCAATTCAGCTTTACCAGCTCAGTCCGTATATTTATTTATTCAGGTCAGGGCTTTGTACAGAATCTGAGAAAGTCCCTGCAGTCAATATATTTTCTTTAATGCTGTTTTCTCCTAATTAGCTAATTTGTTTATATTCATTAATATTTTCCCTTTAATTGTATATTTAAAAATGTTATTTTTATTCCATGTAGGAAATATTTCTATTTATTTTCCATTCATTCATTATTGACTGACTGTAAAAATGCGAACTCACACGCAATGCTCTTTAATGTTCAGGGCCACGTACGTCCCACAAGGGTCAGATAGGTGTGTGTCTAACCTAAGCTAAGTGTCTGAGGTGACTTCTGAAACCCATTTTTAATTGGGATTGGGGATTGCTTTGACATTTCTACAAAGAATTTGGTGGATGGACTGAAAATTCCAGAAAACTTTCCGTATTTTACCACTCAGGGGTCCTATAAATAAGCAATTATTCTCCAAAGTTGAAGTGGATATCCACAGATCAGCTCCTCTCTTCACCCGAGTGTCCAGAACATGTGGCTGCAAGTCCGATGACACAACTACAAAGTCAATTATCGTACTGTGGCCTAGGGTGTTCTGGTGCCATGTGCACTTATGGACACCCTTATTTTTGAACATGGGGTTTGTGATGGACAAACCATGACAAGCACAGAAGTTCAGCGACAAAAGGCCATTCTAGTTCAGATCGGAGAGGCCGTACCTACCAATCACACCCTTCCAGGTCACACTGTCATTGCCCACATGGACACTGAAGTCTCCCAGGATGACGAGAGGGTCCCCAGGGGGAGCACCCTCTAGCACACCCCCTAGGGACTCCAAAAAGGGTGGGTGTTCTGAACTGTTATTTGGTGCATTAGCACAAACATCAGTCAAGATCCATCCCCTCACCTGGAGGCGGAGGGAGGCTACCCTTTTGTCTACCAGAGAGAACCCCAGCGTGTGGGCACGGAGGCAGGGGGCAACAAGGATGCCCAAACTGGCTCGCCGCCTCTCCCCATGAGCAACTCCAGAATAAAACAAAGTCCAGCCCCTTTTGAGAAGGGGGGTTCCAGAGCCCAAGCTATGTGTGTATATATATGCACCTCAGGCTCAGTGAATGTTGCTGAAAACAATAATTCAGTCACAGCCGTTATTCATCCTGAGAAAGCAAACAAACCTTTATTCTTTAAATCTTTGGTGTAATATCATGATTGTTACTTTTGCCTGACTGCTAGTAGTTTTCTGGATTTTGAGACATTTTTAGATAAGTGAAGTTCAATTTTTGTACCAAAGCCATGCATCCAGAATGAAAATTCAAATTTGTTCAGGTTTCACACAAACATTTCACACAGCGACTAAGTGTATTGTGCATTACTTATTTCTAGTCGTATTTATGCATATGCGTTCACACATATGGGATATATGTATGTAGACGTGTACATATAGGTATGTGTATGTAGGTCTATGTATGTATGTGCACATATACAACTTAGTGTATTTACATTAGTTGTGTTTTGTGCACTTTTCCAATTATAGTGATAGTACTGATAGTAATTTGTGTGTATTTCTTCACTTCATTCAGGTTGCTATGCGTGCTCTTGGTTTTGAGCCAAAGAAGGAGGAAATCAAGAAAATGATTGCTGACATTGATAAAGAAGGCTCTGGCACCATTGACTTCAGTGATTTTTTGTCCATGATGACACAGAAAATGGTAACATTTGTCAGAAATACATGAGAAAATACCTTTCTGTCAAAATGACCACATTTCCTTTAAGTCAAACTTAGTTTACAAATAGTTCTTCTATAGTATCTTAACAAATTACTCAATATATATGGGTGTTTTGATAAAGTTCACTTTATGGAGGATTCCGATCCCACCCGGTGAGAACGCCCTTGTAAACGACATATGACTGAATATGGCTTATGGCAAAGTTTCAGTTTTGCTGTCATATGACCTAAGTGCTGCTTTTGATATTGTAGACCAGGGGTTTTTAAAGTGTAGGAAGGTGAGCCA
Organism: Porochilus rendahli; assembly: GCA_039654305.1. Lineage (NCBI taxonomy): Eukaryota > Metazoa > Chordata > Actinopteri > Siluriformes > Plotosidae > Porochilus > Porochilus rendahli. Next base: position 18,536,626 of record JBCNYG010000007.1, on the reverse strand, counting down.
CCCCTCAGGGAACATAAAACAGCTGGGTGCAGGTATCCCCCGCAGGCATAAGTGGCTGATGCACAGATGTACTTTTGAAAGGAAAAAATTCAGATAATTTTGTTCTTACTCTTTTTTTGTTTTCTTACCTAAAAAAATCAATCCATCTTCCATCATGCATTACTGGGCAGTGGTGACTCAGTGGATAAGGCTCTGGCAATTATTTCAAGCGAGGAGGCTCGGGGCACAGTCTGTGGTCCAGTTCATCACAAAGGCCTTCAGTGGTCTTTAGGTCTGGGTTCCGTGCAGGCCAGTCAAGGCCCGTCAAACTTTATTTGTTCAAGGTCACTGTGCCAAAGTCAAAGGTCACATATGCAAACTAGCTACCTCGCACACAGATTTAGGTCATAGGGAGTGCTTATGCAAAATTGCAGAAAGCTGGCCTGTGCATGAGCCGAGCACTGGCCCGGACAAGCTTTATATGTTCAAGGACCCTGTGCCAAGGTCAAAGGTAATATATGCAAATTAACCGAGCAAAGACCGGGACAAAGTTATTTTCACACCGACTGCCGGGCCGTTAAGCCAACGACAATACCCCTCCAGCCGTAACTGGCTGGGGGGTAAAAACTGTCTATAACTTCATTAGATCATTGCATGTCGAGTTCCTGATGATGCCACAAATCCAAGAGAATACACTGGCCGTGTTTTTGTGTCTGAAGATGTCCAAATTGTGGTTTGAGAATGTGGAGAATGGCATTTTGAAATCTTATCAAAATGTGTTCATCCGCCCCATGCAGTCTTTTATCTGTTTTGAATAAAAGGAAGCACTTTCCATTGCTGCATAAATCATGCTGTAAGCAAATCTAGCCCACCACATGTACCCACTTACCATTTTGATGTCAGTAATATTCCATTCATACCATAAACCAGAGTCTTGATTTTAAACATATAAGAATAGCTATGTGACAGACATGGGTGTGATGTCATACGCAGTGGCAAGGATCTGTAAGCAAGTTACTGGATTCTACGTATGATATTAATCCAAAATAAAAAAATTGTAGTCCACCGAACAACATGTGTTGCACAGTAATAATAACACCAGTCTGATGTGAAGAGATTCAGTAATAAAAGCACATTTTGAGAAGCTGTGGAGAGAATGGTGATTAATTTATAGTTTATGAGTTTATACAGGTGGCTGGGTGAAATGAAATCACGGTTTAGGTTTATGAATTTAATGTAGTGTATAGATTACAAAGTACACATAATAAAATACATTTGCACACTGATCAGCCATAATATTAGCACCACCTGGCAATGCACTCTGTATGTATTCTGACACCTTACCTTCTTAGTCAGCATGAACAGTTTCAATAGTTCCTGCTACAGTAGTTCTTTTGTGGAATCAGACTAGATATACAGTGCCTTGCAAAAGTATTCACCCCGCTTGGCATTTTCCATGTATTTGTGCCTCACAACTTGGAATTGAAACAGAACAGGATGACACTGCTCATGGAATTGTACATCGTAAGAAATTGAAAAGTAATGTGGCCTTCATGCATAACTTATTTTCTCACAAAATGTCAAAATATCTGTTTTACAGACAAACAAAAGCAAATCAAGTACATAAAAAATCTTTTAGACAGTTAAAATAAGCAAGGCGGGTTTTGAACTCGAGTCTGAGAAAATCACTCACTTGTGCACCTGTGCGTGTCTGAACTAATATTGTAATAAGTCAAAGCAGCGAATACTCTATAATTGTACTCTCCCCCTCAAAAGCAGGGCTAGACCCGTGATAATGTTTAATTGTAACTGTCTGTTTTATGTCCTTGTGTACACCAAACCGAAATTTTGGGAACCGACAAATCTCTACCAGCTATTAACGAAAACTGCACTAAACTTGCTCATTCAATCATGTACATTTGTTGACATTGCTGGGAAATCCTATCTCATTAGAATACAGGATGGTATCAAAAGTAATGTGGAAACAATGAGATTGTCACTTATCTTAGGTTTTCATTAGTAATGAAACACATTACTTACAGCTTCACGGTCACATGCATCTTGGTGTACACTAGCCCGATTGCCAACTGTACCTAGTTTCAGCCATGTTGTTTTCAGTAGTAGTGGTAAACGTGGGTTTGTTTAAATACCTAAATATGGTTTGTTGACGTGCAGGCATTATGAACTAAATACACGGGATCCATGAGTTATGATAACCGATAATAATGTAAGCGTGAATGAGAAGGGGGCAATTTTTATTTGTTATTATAAGCAGATGTCTTCAGTTTGCCAAAGTATTTACCCACATCCAGGTTATACTCAATTTCTTATTTTGATTAGGCATCCGAGATAACATAATCTTTCGTCCCCTTAGGAAAGTCCCCTCCCCTGTTTAATGTATGCAGGGGGGCACAAAAATCCCGGAACGGGGTCCCGCAAGGCCGCATGCTTACAGGTGCTCGGTTTATCTTTAACAGCACGGCTGTTTAAAGATGATAATCATATATTGTTTATCAACCCAGGCATTAGAAAACAAATTAGGGGAAAAAATGCACTGCACGTTTTTGGTAAATTTTATGATTTTTTTTTTTTATTATTACAGAGTGATAAAGATTCAAAGGAAGAAATCCTGAAAGCTTTCAGATTGTTTGATGATGATGGAACAGGCAAAATTTCATTCAAAAATCTCAAGCGAGTTGCAAAGGAACTTGGTGAAAACCTGACAGATGAGGAATTACAGGTGAGTATGACCCTGTGGCATCATTTTTAACATGTCATTTTCCACATCTGCGCATAAAAACAGCTCCCATGTAGTCGTGTTCCTGTAGTCACAGAGATCTCAAAGTCTATATTACGACATGCTGACTCAATTCTGTCCCGATTTCGACTGATCTGTGTATTTTTATCACAAAATATTCATCATGAGGAACAAACAGCTGATGGCATCAGGGAAATGTTTTTGTCTGGTTTTGCCACCTGGTAAATCTAGTGATCTCTTTGGCAGGAAATGATAGACGAGGCAGACCGAGACGGGGATGGAGAAATCAACGAACAGGAGTTCTTACGGATAATGAAAAAGACTAACCTGTATTGAATGTTCTCCTTTCTACATTGCTGTTTCTATGTCACTTTGGTTTTTTGTGGATGTTTTTTTAATAATCATTTTCAGATCTTTTTTTCAATATCCTAAACAAATAATGTCCTTTTTACACTTTTTTTGGTAATTTAATAGCCCCAGCTTTTTTCCTTTATGAGATTTGTAAAATAATTAAATCAATAAACATTTTGTACAATATTGGATACATGTTTTTTTATGCTGTAAATTACTTGTATACTACTGCTCCAACCACTGCTACTATGGTCAAGTTCACAGATTTGTCTAAAAAATTATACTTCGGTGTAGGCTCTCAAAGCTCTAAGTGTGTCAGTGGGTGGCAAACAAAGTTTTAAAACTGTTGTAGCTGATGTACCAGATATACCATAATGGTAACTAACCTCAGCATCGATGAAATTTGACTTTCTGACACCTTTTCATTTTACAGAGTAATGGTGATACAATGCAACATGTAGGGTGGGATAAAGAAATCAGTTATATTTTTGAATTAGAGCATATTAACTTATAAATGAATAAAACAGAACCGGTTATATTGGAATGTAATCAATGCTGGAATTACTTAGTTGCTTATTTTCTAATAACCATGTTCCACAGATTTTAAGCCTCTTAATGTTAATATTTTTTTAATTTCATTTACGAATGAGTGGTTTTCTTTTTCTTCCTTTTTTTTTACGGTTTATAGTTACGTTCACAGTACTTTTCTCACTTGCTTTGTGTTTTTCGTTCCTTGGAATTAAAACCAAAAAAAAACCCCCCCAAAAAAAATCACCACTTGTACAAAGCATCAGCACCCACGATTTCTGTAAATGTCAAGTTTACAGATTGACATTATAGAACCATTACATATATAAATACTAGCCTTCGATTATGTGGCTCGTCCATGATAAGTGTGTTGAATGTCAAAATATAAATGAAGGGCTGAGAACCAGAGTGGTCTAACCAATAGAAAGCTCTTTTTGAGGAAAATGACGTGAAAGTTTTTGCAATATAATGAAATCTGGGATAGTGGTCATATGATACAAGGTCTTAAGGAAGATGAACGAACCATTCTGGCATGCATAGATCTTATCTACAACTGACAAAATATGGCGTTATCTCATTTTTCTTTTTTTTGGGTGGGGTGGGGGGTGGGGTGGGGGGGATGGTTGTATATCACTGTGGCTCTCAACCATTCAATAAGATCACTAGAATTAGCATTTTGAAATAAACCTTTAAAAACACATTCTGGATAAATCAGATTCAAGTATAATGACAAACATTAAGACAGATAATAAACGGACTGCAATGTGACATTTTCTTCCTGGGTTAAATATAAAGAATGGCCAAAACGTCTCTATATGTTTAGCAATAATTATAACTAAGAGGCACTCGTAAAGTCCTCCAGGCACAAATGGATTATTAATAAAAATATTCAGGCACTGCTTAAATGTGTAAACGTTTACATTTATTTTCAGTAAAGTCGTAGTATAACTTGGTGATTTTTCAGAAAACTTTCTTCAGAGAAAGAAAAAACAGCTCCTTAGTGGGTGTTGGATGAACATTTTGTCCCATGTTAAGGATAGGAATTTTTATTCTGGATTTTTTTTTCTCAACATGATCCCATGCACAGATAACCTTCAAAATTTTATGGGTTCTTTCCAGGCCCCACCATGTACTGTTTGATGAAAATCAGATCAGTAGTTTTTGCATAATCCTTCAAACAGTCGAATAAACAGACACTGGTGAATACATAAGCTCCCCTGCCAGGTGGTGGCTTAGATAATAATAATAATAATAATAATAATAATAATAATAATAATAATAATGATAATAATCAGTGGTACTCTGGACTGAGACATTGAAAACATTTGAAAATGTATTTTTTGTTAGAATTTAGAAAACTAATGTTTTTTAATAAATGCTGGCAGCAGCCTGTGCACTACAATCAGATTTGCTTTTTAATGCCTTCTTGCAAAACTCAAAACATGCTTTTGAAAATGGTTAGACCTTTACATATTATGAAGTGCATATATGAGTCCTGCAGATATGACTTTATGGATTAGTCAGGGTACAGAAGTGAAGTGCATTATGTGGCAGACCATTAGCAGTGAAAACAAGATGACTCAGTCTCTTGAACAAAAATGAACTGTGTATTAATGAAATGACTCAACAGAGATGACTAATATGTCAGTAAAAGTGATTTTGAACTTTAAAGGTTTAAGGATGAAGCCAGTAATCACAGTGAGTTGAGTCTGAGTTTGATTGTTGTGATCATGGATAGCAAAATTATTGCAGAACTGTGCACCAGTTAAAAAAAACTACTTGCCCAAATCAAGTCTATCTGAGATATAAACAGGAATTTTGTCATGGTGCTTATTTTCCGAGCCCTTGAGCGAAACGAAGAAGCGTTGGAGGACTGGCGGAGTGTGGGGTGAAAGTGTTGTTTACGGGTTTCAGTAACCAAAAAACTCAAAACGGAAAGTAGGAAACAGTGGAATGATGAAATTTACGTCAACATGTCAAAAACTTTTATCACCACTTTGAAGTCTCAGATATGACCTCGTGATCAACCACTTAATCTACCACCTATCTATCACTTGTCAGTGCTTTATATGTAAGCAACGATATGTTTATGAAGCTTTGTTTTGCCCCCCCAAAATTTTGAGGATTAAAATGTTTTCCAACACTGGTACATTCATTAAAAATGTTTGTTATAACTCAAGCTGTGAGTTCAATCATATCCACAGATATTTTTTAAAATCTAATCCGTGCACTTGTCCTAACGTCTGTCTATTGATTTTAGTCATCTATAAATACTTTCACCAAGTGGAAAAGAGTTTCACAATAAACGTTAAAGCCTCCTCGCCGCGCTGTCAAAGCATGCCCAAAGCATGCTCCCCCCAGCTCTTAGAGGAAAATTAGCTTTGAAGATGTAAATACAACTCCCACGTGCAACAATCTGGACAAGAACTGCCCTTCAATTTCCTCTAAATCTCTGTTTCCACAACAACGGCAGCCTAAAATGCTTTAAGCAAACGGTTGTTATTTAACCCTTAAAGGTCAGAAATGTGTCACCATTTCACTTAAGATATACAGAATTAGCATTAATAACCCTCAGTGTACAAGACCCCTCAGTGTGAGCAATCCACTCAACTACTGAGCACTTCAAATGGTATGTATTCCAAAGATTTGCTATTTTAGAAAACTTTGACACATGATTGTAATAAGTGATCACTCACTGTTTCAGAGAAGTCATGTAGCTATATATTGTGCTGGGTTTAGATAGAGTACTCAAATTAATGTTATTAAAAAGGTTTAGTTCATTTTAATGAAATATGCTTTAAGTGCATTTGAACCCTAAACTCCACTGCTTATTATTTAAATGCTGATTCTAAAACATTATTTAAAAATACTGTGAAGTTATAAAATCACTATGTAGTCTGCACCTCTTGGGAGTTTAAAGGGTTAATAAAATGCTGAGTATAGAAATACTGTGTGTGTCAGGAAAGAAAAGGAAGTGTGCAGTGGATTTGTTACGTGGCAGTGATGCTCCTCAAAAATCTAAGAATAGGATGCTGTTATTAGTCATTTTCTTTCATCCAGAGAACCTTGTCATTAAATAGCGTTTTAAAAATCAGTTTTATTAATAACAACATCCTGACACTAAATCATTTTCAATTCAGAATCCCTTAACCATACCCTTGTATGTTTGGATCAGATTGCACATTTAGTCAAGTGTCTGATAAATACACATAATTAATGATAGATTTCCATTTTTTCTTTTTTTCCCATTATATTTATTATAGACTACATCTTTTAATTTATATATGTGTAAGCATGCATTTTTAAATACTTTAAGTAGTTGTTATATTTTAAATAATTATTTTTTTAAATTTTGGCCAAGCCTTAATAACCTTAATAAAATATTGTATTTTTAATAAACACAAACTGATGATATTATTATTATTATTATTATTAATTATAATACCACCACCACCACCACCACCAACAACAACAACATTAACAACAACAACAATAATAATAATAATAATAATAATAATAATAACAACAGTTTGAATGAAGTATGATATAAAAATTATTCAGTCAAAGTGTTCTTATTTGACAAGGCCAAACACCCTCCTAGACAGTCACATTAGTATGCTGAGCCTGCTACTCATGCAATGATAAGAATCGACTTCTCTGATGGCAGTGATGAAATACAAAGATTTGATTGCTTTCCACCAATCAGAAATGAGACAATATCTTAAATGAACGAATATGATGATGGCCATCCTCATTATTATTATTAGTAGTAGTAATATAATAGCATTTAGAGCTCCTGTTTCCAGTAGTTTTTTTTTTTGTTTAATCATATATATATATATATATATATAAAATCCTTAGTCGATTTTCCGTAAGACAGTGCTCGATACAGTAAAGTAGAGCT
>JBCNYG010000007.1:18486499-18496690 GCA_039654305.1 Porochilus rendahli | reverse complement strand
ATATGAAGAGTTTGTGTTCCAAAAGAGAGAAGTGCCATTGTTTTAATTATGAAAAAAATATTTTTAAGTAGCTTCACAAAAATAAAATAAAATAACTCCAGTAGCTTTAAAAATACTTTTTTTGAAAAAACAAAAAAATCTTTTCAGTTCATGATGCACAAGATTTCCTGTTCTGTACTTGACATGCAATAATCTATTTATTATGAAAATAATATGATGATAATAGTGAATACATATAAACAAACATGGCAACTTTAATGGGGAATTGATTTGCATGTCAGTTGGCGCTTCCATTGTGAATGCAGCTTCAGGAATGACTGATAATCACAGTTTTATCTTCCACTTCCATATTTTTATACATTTAAAAACTCAATATGGCGATCACTGGTTGTCCTGCCGAAACCTGTAACTTCGAACACTGTATATAGTCATGGGAAATTTAAAGGAAATTGTCCCTTATTTTCATGTTTTCATTTATGAGGACCTAAATAACAATTGTGTATTCTACACCAACTTCTTCAAACAAGCATAACCACAAGTGACCAAAAAAAAAAAAAAAACCTGGAAGAAAGTGATTTCAATATCAGTAGTATTGTTTTCCCAAACAGTAAACATTACTTACACCCTATAAATCAGTAGCATGTGGGGACATGTCATCAATAATAATAAGTCAAAGCAAATGTCATCTGTAGATTATCAACCTCTCACATTGTTTTCAAGGAATTTTGGTCAACTCTTCTTTACAATATTGCTTCAGAGCAATATTCATTTATGTACTCTTCTCTTAAGATCCTGCTGCAGTGTCTCAAAGGGATCCTTCTTTAACCATTCAGATGTTGATATGCTGGTGTCCATGGAATCACTATCCTGATTTATGACCCAATTTCAGCCTGTCTAAAGCTGCTGGACAGATAGACTCACATTAAGCAAGTATATTTTGGCATAGGCTTGATAGTTCTCTCAGTGGCTGCAGGTTTCTCAGGTCTTGTGGCTGAAAACCAAGCGCAAATAATGACCCCAACCATCATGCTATATTTGGTTTTCCCTAAATGTTGTGCTGTGCATAATGACCCAATATCTCCACCTTGGTATTTTAAAACCTGTTAAAGGGCCTGACATACAGCACTGTGCAAAAAATCTTGTGCACATGAAAATAAATCCTGTACAGCAAGGATGCCTTAAATTTACATTCATTCATTCATCCATTTTCTGAACCGCTTAATCCTAATTAGGGTCGCGGGGAGGCTGGCGCCCATCTCGGCCGACTCTGGGCGAGGGCAGAGTACACCCTGGACAGCTCGCCAGGTCATCACAGAGCAGAAACACGCTGACAGCTATGCAGCCTACTTTTTTACAAAAAAAAAGCAGTGGTTCTTTTACATGCCTCTCACCATAGACAGTGAGAAACATGGCCAGCATTTGCTAACCCAGTTAGCTGCACTGGGGGGACCTGAGTACTCAGAGGAAACCCACACAAGCACGGCGGTAAGAACTACTCAAGTGTTATTTGGGGACTGATGAATAAAAACAGAGTTTGTGTATTACCGCAGCCATGGGTAAATCAATACAGGGAATGAGGGTGCCATCTTGTGGCCTTTTAGTAAACTTCCTCTCAAACTATTGGATACAGGCCAAGATGTACTTGCCAAATTATGAACATGTTTAATAAAGGTGCAAAAGTCTTAGAGAGCCTTTTTAAAGACACTTCTTTTTTTATTTTATGACTTCAATAGAAATAGAAACAGAAAAAAACTTGTAGACTATCAAACATTAGTATTCCAGTATTAAATTCAACGTTAAAGAAAAAAGTTTGTGTGTGAAGAAACCAGCATGTCATCGAAGCACCAAATAAACTTTTCAGACAAAAACATGCAAACAATCAGACTCTACAAAATAACTGTGGTTTTGTAAGATGGTCGGTAAACTGCAGGAACTGTAGTTGAGGCTGCTATTTATTAGGCACAGGGTCATCTCACATGTTCATTCATTCATTCATTTTCAGAACCGCTTAATCCTAATTAGGGTCGCGGGGAGGCTGGCGCCCATCTCAGCTGTACAGTTTTGGTCAGAAGTTTACATGAACTCATCATGGACATGAGGGTCAAGGCAATATACATTTTTCAGGGATTTCATTGAACTTTTCATTTTGTGGGGCAGAAGGATTGTGCAACATACACCTTTAATAATAATAATGATGATGATGATGATGATGATGATGATGATTATAATGATGATTAAAAAAGTTTTTTAAAATAAAGTTTTACTTTTTTTTGTTTTCAACACTAACACACTATCAAAAATACATGGCACACTAAATATATGGCAAAAAAAATAACCAATAAATATATGGCAAAAAAAAACACCCAATAAATATATGGCAAAACTCCAATTTCATATTTCACCACTTTTTTAGTTTAAATAAATTTGTTGGTTTTATTGTACAGAGCTGCCTTTTAAGCACAGTCCACATGTTTCGATATGGCTGATCTCAGGAAGGTGAGAAGCTATTCCAAATGTTTAGGCCTGCTTTATCCAATCCAACATGGGTGACATGTATTTGTGCTTATTATCATGCTGGAACACCCAGTGGTGTCCAAGATTCGGAAGATTTTGAGATTATGCTGGAGAATATTCTGAGGAAATCCTCCTTCTTGTAAATTTCTATGGAAATATTAGTTCAAATTGAACAAAAAAAATAAACTAAATCTAACTAAAGAGAAAAACTTCTTTTTCAGCTTTATTTTAAAATTACTGAAAAAATTTTTTTTTAAAGCCACTAGAATTTTTTACATTTATTTTTTGGTAAAGATACTTAAATTATTTCTAATAATTAAAACAATGGCTTTTCAGTAGAACTGAAACTCTTTCAATTTTGAAGCGGGGTTCTTCTTTCTTGGACACAATTCTCTCAATCTACGGCAATGTAAAACCCAACTGTAGACAGTGACACTGGTGTTCGAGGAGCTTCAACTTCATGGCAGGCCAGTTTTTATCTTGGTTGAGGAAGACAGTTTCGTTCTTCCTCTAGACGGTGGTACGTACACTTCGTAATAGGTTTTACTTGTTTATACTGTTTAAATGGATAAGACTCAGCAGGTTTTTTTTATAAATGGCTCCAAGAGACACTGCTGATGTGTAAATTTACACTTCTTTCCCTCAGATCTCCATTGAGCTTGAGGCCAAAAGATGTTGGCCATTTAAAAAAACAAGAACTTTTGAAAAAACAATGAATGAATAATCTGTGTATACAATACATACTTTTTCAAACCAATGTGTGTTTACAGTAGTGTGCAGTGAACATTATACACCACCACTTTTGCCAAAAAGAAGTATTAAAAAAGCCTTATTTTTGGTGAAAATGTATGGCAAATAAACAAAAAACTGAAAATACCAATTTTTCAGAAAATTTTAAAGGTGTTATTTTTGTTATTTGTTGTTTGTTTACTTATTCTCATCAGTATCATTCAATATTACATGAAATAAATACTTGAATAGTACTTGTTTTCTGATTTATCTGATTATTAGCTTTTATTCCATGTGGTTTGAAGTTCATTCATGCTATGCAAAAGTCAAAAAAAAAAGGTGAAGATTGCGCGCAACTGTTTTTGAGCTGGTTTAGATGTGTTCTTCAATGTCTGCGGCCTTGGAATAGGGATTTTTCTCCACTGCTCTCTTTACAGAGCGAAGGCATCTTTCTGATGGCCCAGGTCGACCTGGTCACTGATGCGTGGTAGTCTTACCTTCACTGTTGAACTTTTTTCCGTTGACAGAGGGATATTCAAATTGTCAGCTATTTGTCGCTGGCTGATGCCACCGTCTGACTGACCCACAATTTGACTTTTGGAAAATCTGACAATTCTTGAGCTCCTTGAGTGCAAGGCATGCTTGCATACCATTAGCAGAGCCGTGTGATGGGTACACAGCAATCTGACTAATATTCATTAACTTTAAGTCATTAAATTGTCTGATTACAAATTAATTTATGTCAAACAGAAAAAAACTCAAATATCTTGATCATATTAATAATAATGGCTACAATGAAATTCAAGTCAAAGTAAATTCAGAACATACTTTCTATTTGCATCTTCCATATCTTTACAACAATTACTGTGTGTTTAAGTAGAGAAATTTAGCATTTAGCATTATTATGTATATACTGTTTGCAGTGAATATGTTCATATTATTCATATTTAAAGACACATTCACTTATCACACTTATTAACTAAACAAGAAATAGTATCTTATCTCTTGAAAATAAAATAAAATTGGCCAAAATGTCTTTCTGAAACCATTTGCTTACTCTTGTGTGTGATTCTCACTCCCTTCATTGGGTACATTGATATTAGTAAATGTTGCCATATTTTTTTAATTTCTCTTTAAATTGCATGCATTCTTCTATTTCTTAACACTTATCCGCTTTCTACGAATCGATGTTGTGATGCCAAGTTATGTGCAAGACTTTTCGCTGTCTTGTTATTGGTAACAGACATCGAACCAAAATAAGATGCCAAGCAGGTAAATAAGAGATACAAAGCCTGAGACCTGGGGTAGTTTGCAAGAAAACAGTAGTTTGTAGTCAGCCAAAATGAAATGATAATTAAACTTAAAACACATACACACATTTATAAGAGTGTTTCTAACACGTAGTATTTATTTGGGTGTGTTAGTCAGGTATATTAATAGTAGCTGAAAGTACATTTGGTGACCCAATGTAGCAAATATGTTTGATAAAGAAACTGTAAACACCATGCCTTTGTGGGCTCCCAGCTTTGCCAAGCCACAATGTCAAGTATACCAGTGTATAGTGTACAGTCTTGTCTCACATTAAAGCTGCCATCCCTGCTGATCTTTATCCACATCGGTTTGCAAAGAGGTCAACAGAGGATGGCATTACAGCCACACACGTGGACAGCAGCAACTCCTATGTGCGGATGCTGTTCGAAGACTTCAGCTCTGCTTTGAATACAGTCCTCAGCCCCCTTCTCTTCTCTCAATTCACACATTATTGTCTCCTCATTCACACCAGCAACACCATCATCAAAATCGTTGACGACACCACCATAATAAGTCTGCTAACAGATAACAATGAGGCACAACAAAGGATGTACTCCCTCAGAAAGGTCTGACAAGCCCGCCTACCATGACGCCTACTCAAACTTTTACTGCTCTGCCATCGTGAGCCCCCTGACCTACTGGTGTATAGTGTGGTTCAACAACTGTACTGTAGAGGATAGGAAGGCCCTGCAGAGGGCGGTAAGGACAGCGACTAATGGGAACTACACTACCCCCAATAATCAGGGATCCCACACACCCTGGACACCCCCTTTTTTCCCCTCTCCCCTCCGGAAAAAAGGTACGAAACACTGTGAATGGTGATTGGTCCTTGTGAACGGGCACACACACACACACACACACACACACACACACAAATCGCACATAGTAATCCTTGTCATGATCTTCCATTGGAATATGATTAATACAGATAACTAGAAATGTGTTCCTGTCACAGAACACTAGGTGTATCCCCTGTGTGATTAACAGCACAGTATGATGGTAAAATTGCATCACACTATGATTTTTGTTCAAGTGTAATTTATAATAAGAAATATATTACAGTTTGCATGAAAAAAGTAAATGAAGTGTTTTGTTGAGAACAGGTAATTTATTATCTGTAAAGCTTTAAAAAAACTTTATATGTATTTAATAGATTTGAACACTTTGACACTAGGTATAACTGGTAGGAATTGAAAACCGATATGACAAAAAATACACCCTCCAGAGTGTAAACGACCATTTTTGATGAATTTACCTCTGTTACCTTGAAAAAAGTTTCGACAGGCTGATAGCGCGTGCCATTGGGTAATGCCTGACATAAAATAAAAGAGAAGATTTTGATATGCTGGAGTGCATGTAAATTTTTTCTCACTTTGACCTCTGTGCCCTTGAAAACTAGGTCAGAGTGAGCAAGCTTTTACAAGGCTAACAGGCATGTCCGGCTTGAAGACCTTGACACTAAGTATAACAGCAATGAATTGGAAATCAATCTGACAAAAACGGCACCTTCTAAAGTGCTACCGGGCATTTTTGATGAATTGACTTCTGTAACCTTGAAAAGTAGGTGACCCAGTTTCAATAACCTGGTGGGTCATGCTGTCAGGACCATTCAACATTAATATAAAAGAAATCCTAAAAGAACCGGAAATGCTAGAGTGTTAATAAGAAGAGTCTGGCAAGAGGTGGCGAACAGCCTGAGAAAAAAAAGTATCCCTACGCTCGGTTCGCAGAGCATACCATTAATGTAATGCTGGCACCTAAACCCCACCTTAACCTTAGCAATGAAAAGGAAACATTTTAGCCCTTTTGTGTTAACAAAAAAAATGTTTCTAATTGCTCTACCCTTGTGTGGACATTTTGGCATGATATGGGTATATAATAAAACGTACTCATGCACATGCACACACACAATTCACAATCAAATTGGCAACCTAGTAGCTACAAGTTGTTTTATTTTAATGTGGGATTTAAGGTTGTCATTTTTTAAACCTGATTTGTTTGATCAAATCATCAGAATTGGACCCTTCTTTGACTGATCTGCAGGATTATTCACCCTACCTCTGAGTTTAGAGCGCTGGGATATTTTGGCTACATGTTGAGATGTGTAGTCCCATGAAACTTTAAAGTACCGTGTAATTTAAGCTGACAGCACTGTCAGCATAAATTTAACATGCAGCGTTAATACTGCTCACAGAAGTTATTTTCATACAGCATGGCTATTAAAATGTCAATTCCCAAACAAGCACCACTGCAACTTGCTGAGCCGTGTACCCTTCATCAGAGTATTTCTTTCCCCAACATTTCACAATGTTTGTTGAACATCTGTATGCATTTCCTACAAAATGAGAAAGATTTCTTGATGTATCATTTACTTGTCACTCATAAAAAACGATGTGTTCCTGTCCTGTACTACATTAAAGTCCAGTCTCTATTTTAAAATCTATTAAACCATCTGACATCAAGCAGAATGCTGAACAGCTTTGTTTGCTGAACAGAACTGCGTGCTCATCTTTCAACTCACTCTCAAAGTTAAAAGATAATTGTCTGAGGGAACACTGGAAGAATGACAGGCACAGACATTATATATAACTGGTGTGAACAATAAATATTAAAGGCCTGCCTCTAAGCTCAGTAAATAAACTGAGCTTTAAGATTGAATGGGTGTCACATCTCTTATGTAGGATCAAAGACAAGGATGAAAAGGATGAGCATTTCAGCTGGGGTTTGAAAATCTCATCAGTGGATGTTGTCCTATTAGAGATAAATCATTCCAACAGCCTGGAGGCAAAAACAGTCAAGCTTGCCTTTGAACCATCAAGAAGGTAAGATGAGTATACCATATCCTTCCTCATATGACTGAAGTGAACTGGTATTTTAATAAGAGAAAGGTACATTTTGAATTTGAAGTAAGGCAAAACGGTGGCGTAATGGTTAGCACGTCCGTCTTACAGCAAGAAGGTTTAGGCTTCAAGTCCCATCTTCGAGCCGGTTGTTTGGGTGTGGAATTACCATGGTCTCCCCATTTTACACCCACAGTCCAAAGACATGCACGTTAGGCTAATTGGCTGTCCCATATTGCCCCAGGTGTGAGCGAGGTTGTATGTGTATTGGCCCTGCAATGGTCTGGCAAGCTGTTCAGGGTGTACCTGGTCTTTGCCTAGAGGAAGCAGTCCAGGGTGTACCCTGCCCTCGCCAGGATCGGCTGAGATTCACTGTTCAGATAAAAACAGCAGAGCATTCCAGTGGTATAAATTGAGTACTATTGCACTACAGAACCGAGAAATGTAGAAGAGCAGATCGACATATGAAAAAAGGGTTGTGTAGCACATGACCAGAAAGTAGCTAAAGTGTTAGGAGTAGATGGCAGGCATTAAGCGGAACACTCTTCATTCACTTAACATTTTAAAAAGTGGGGCCAAGTGGTGTAGCAGTTAGGGTGCTGGGCTCATTATTGAAAGGTTGTGAGGTTAAGCCCCTGTTAGACCCACACTGTGTTAAGACCCCAGGGCAAGGTCTTAACCACAAGTGTGCTTCTGTCGCCCCAGCACTATAAATACTTGGAAGGTAACCTGTGATAGACTAGCATCTCATTCAGGAGGAGTTGAACTCTAAGTCATTTCACCTGATAGAAACCAGGATTACCTCCAGTGTGAGGTTTTACATTATAAAAAGCTGCATAAAAAATTTTAATAAGCATTTTGAATCAATTTTATTTATAACCATAAACTTATAGTTTAAACCAAATAGCTAAATAATAAAAAGGACTTAATATAAATGAAAACCTGTCCCAATTCATTGATGCTAGTTGCTTATCAGACACTTTGTAAGCAAGACCTTATATGTAATTGGAAATTAACAGTTTTAGTTGAATACACCTGTTCTAAGCACTGGGAAAACACATGGTCGTGGCTTTGGCGAATAACAATGCAATAGTGTAGTGTATTACGAAGGCTGAACCTGGTTGGGTCTACTGCCTGCCACATCGCCACCCCATGCGATAGTAAAAGTGAAAGTATGTTGTAATCACTGGCGTAAAGGTCAGATTTAGAAAAGAATACTACATCCTCATTGAAAACAGATTAAACAGGACACCACAAAAAGCAAAAACCTTAAACTCGACATAAACTCATGTTTTGAATAACATTGTAACAACTAAAGACTGCAGAAGCAGCAGGGGAAATCACAAACAATGTTTTTGTTGCTTTCCCCCGTTTTTTTACTCTTTGACTGCAGATTCATGAAATGTGGTTAGCCATAGTGTCAAAGCTCTGCATACTGGCAGGTGCACAGGTGTGTACATTTGTATTATAATCAAAACACCACAAGTGTGTGATTTCCAGCTGGGGATTTTAGGTGGACTGCCTTAACAGCTGCACATCATGCAAAACATTCAGGCACTGTTTGCACCGTCCTAATAAACTAATGAACTTTTTACACCTTGCAGATGGGATAACTGGTTGAATGTGCAGTTTAAGGCTAACATATATTTTCAATGTATACTCCCAAAACACACAGATTTACAGCATTTGTCCGATGCCCTTATCCAGAGTGACTTACTGAAGGGCTTGAAGTTTACTATCAGTAAAAATATTGTGATATTGGTTCACTTGGACAAAGGTTAAGAATACAATCAGTCAAAACTCAGTGGGTGGAGGTGAAGTATTTTCTTTTTGTATAACATAGTGCTAATCTAAGTACTTCCAAAAAAAGGTAAGCTTTCAGCCATCATTTGAAGACACCCAGCGACTTAGCTGTCCAAACATCTAGAGTAAGTTCATTCCACCATCTCAGTGCCAGAACAGAGGGGTTTAGATGCAGGCTTTCCTTGTCCCGTGATTGAAGGAAGGACCAGTTCCTGAGTGCTAGAGGATCAGAGAGAAGGCAGAAATCTACTAATCAGATACAAAAGTCAATGAAGACAGAGTGTAGCAGTGGAGTAATATGAGAGAATTTGGGAAGGTTGAAGACAACAGTGCCGCTACGTTCTGGATCACTTGCAGAGGTCAAATTGCGCTTGAAGGCAGACCTGACAGGAGTTGCAGTTGTCTAGCCTTGAGATAACAAGGGACTGAACAAGTACCTGAGCGGCTTTAGTGGATGTTAAAGAAAAGAAATTGACATGATCGAAAAAGACTACTAATATAAGAAAAGAAGCACAGGCGATTGTCCATGAATACCCCAAGGCTTCGTGCAGTGACCGTAGGACAGATCAAAGAGTTGTCCAGAGAGATTACAAAATCCTGATGTGAGGTTGAGTCAGCTGGGATGAACAGCATTTCAGTCTTGCTGGGATTAAACTTCAGCTGGTGAGCTTTCATCAATGATGAAATATTTGCCAGACATGCAGAGATCTAGACAAAAACATCAGTGTCTGAAAGGAGGAAAAAAGAGGACAAGTTGAGTGGCATGAGAATCAATGTGACCAAGTACTGAGCCTTGGGGAACGCAAATGGGGAGTCTGCATGAAGCAGATGTGGATCCCCTCGATGTAACATGATATAAGTGATCTCCAAGTTAAGAACCACAAAGTCCAAGACTCCTGAGGATGGAGATGAGGAAGGAGCCTTGTGGATGACTCTGTATATTCTGCTGAAAGGTTGAGAAAGATGTGGACTGAGGACATCTTGGCTGATCTTA
>JBCNYG010000007.1:18426421-18439066 GCA_039654305.1 Porochilus rendahli | reverse complement strand
TGCTCTTCCGATCGAGGAGAAAAAAAGAGCTGTGCTAGACAATCAGCCTATTTTCGATACGCCATTTGAGGTTTGTGGACATTCTGTGACATAGTCAGAAAGAAAAAAAAAAAAAAAAAAAAAGAATGTCTCAGTTAGTTAAGGTATGACAGCAGATGACATATGAATAAAAGTGAAAGGGATAGTGGTCTGAGTAGTTAGGGGAAAAGTGACATCATGGCCGTTGCTACGGGCAAAGAAAAGGCCGCAGTGTGGTTTTTAGATACGTGTAACCTCTAATATGTGTTTTATACAGCAGTTATTGAGGAGTAGACAAAAAGTTTGTTTTGTATGAACAGCGATCTGGCCAATACACAGCAATTACGTGACATGCAATTAAAGAAGAATGAGAAAATATATTTAACTGCCCAAATGAAATAAATTTTAAGTGCAAATTGCCTAATCTCATCATCTTATGATGCAGAATAATTAACAGGTTTGCGTTAAAGGTGAGGTGAATGCCACCAAATTGTCCCCAAGATGAAACATAGAGAAGACTACTCAATTCTGTGATATCCACGTAGCCTGAGGGACATAATTGTTAATAGCCTACTCATTGAGTTTAGTACATTCGATATGGATGCATCAGTAAACTGAACTCCATAAAGATCTTTTAATACTCTGCAGAAACACAAGAAAAACATTGTAATACAAGATTTGTTTGTGGTTTTTTTAGCGATTTTAAAGTATGATAATGATGACACTGCCTGGTCCATGTGACTGAGACAAACTGTGAGCGTCTGTCATTTTAATTCAAACGCTATGCCCTCAGGATTTTGAATCCCAAGATAGCGGACCAATCAGATTGCACGGTTTCTGTGTAGCATATACTAATGTACTATATACTGAGTGGTTATGGGAAAAATAACATCATGGCATTTGCTTTTGCATTTGACTTTTTTTTTATTAATCTGCCATGGAGACTGTATCCTCTAATTACGATCCAATGAAATGGAAAGCACGTGGAGAATCTGATAGATAACCAACTTCCTTCAAGAATGGAAACATTTCTCAACCCCTGTTACCAGGCCAAAAAGTCACTACCCTTAACTGTAGTCTTCGTGTAGCAGGGGATTCCCCTCAAGCTTCACGTGTTGTATAGTAAAGTAGTCATCCTTGCGGACGTTTTTGGAGCTTCTGACAGGACGTTTAGGTATTTGTTTAACCTTTTATTTGTAATAAGTAAATAGGTATGCTCAGTACGTAGATAAACATGAAACGGAAGCACTTTTCACCTCAATGGCAGAAAGCCCACACAAGTGCATACGCACTAATATCAGTGCCTGGAAAAACCTCAATATGAATGTGACGCGTTCTGTTTCCATACACAAACATTTACATTTGAACTCATCAGCCCAGTCGATGCTCTGGTCTCACTGTCCTATTTAATCATACATACAACCAATAATATACTAATACCTTATTATATGATATGGCACGTATAATTATCAATAAGAGGCAGGGTATGTGTTAATACTCTACACACTGTTGAAGCAAACTGCTTGTGCTGTGGTTGTGTGGCATGCTCTCGCAACCATCATTACTTGATCACCCTCCTTCCCCTAAATGGTTTTATTTTCACTCACATTTGTCCTGATGATTTAGTCATAAGAGGATTTAGGTCGGCTAGGTTGGTGTATAATATATTCCATTTCCGTATGGGAACATTTAAAGAATGGATGAATCATCTATTTTGCCATCAGAAGACTGTAAGCGGAAAATAAAAATTGATTTCCGATTATCACTAGTCTCTTGACCGAGCCTTGATTTTTTTTTCTTTCCCACACTCTAGTAATGTCAACTTATTTATAAATCTTTAAATCTTCCACTAATGAAGGCCAACTACATTCACATACAAATTACATTTTAGGATATTACGCCTCATTCTTTGAGAATCCTAGCTGATTGTCTTGTGTCATAGTTTTAGATATTTTTTTTCCATAGGACACCATCGTGCTATAACAATTACTAATGAACAGTAAACTTGAGAAACACATTATAAAACTCATGAAGCAGTTTATAACTGATAGTTTCAGAATGACTATATGATGACATAAGCATAGTATAGAGCCATACATTAAAAAACATTGGACCGCAATTGTGTAAAAATCCTTGAACATGATTGGTCCAGAAGTCGAGTCATTTTTCAGCAGCTCTGAAAACAGCGCTGGCTGTTATTCAAACCACAGGTTTAAAGGGCATTAGTGTGTTCATTCCAATAAACTGCTGTTATGAGAAAAGCTTATTCAGTAGAATTTGTAAGGCAGATGTGCCACATAATGTAAAATTAATACAGTTGTTTTTTCAAATGTGTTATTTTACAATGGAAAAAAACCCTATTCTTCACGTGGTAAAGTTTTGATGTTTTGTTCAAATCCTTCAAAGCATTCTTGAGCAATCATGTTTGCAAAAATGGCACACACGAGGTAGCAGTGATCTTAACCTATGAACTCCAAAATCTAGTCAGTTCCTAGGGTCAAGCTGGGTATCTGTGCACAGTTCGAAGAAAATCCCTCAAAGTGTTCCTAAGATAGGACGTCATTGAAGATAGCCTGGACAGATGGATGGACAAACAACCCAAAAACATGATGCCTTTGCCCTGGCATTGAGGCATAACAAAAAATTTGCCACTCAATAATTTCTTACACCAGCATGTCCCCACAACTGTTATTCTTTGTATAGCTAAGAATTCCTGGCCAATTTATAGCAATTTACACAAAAAACCCAAACATTTTCTTCAAAATTTACCATTGTAAAACTGACCTGTGGACAAGACCTAACTCAAATACTTTGTGTGTACTCAAATGTTTACTACCTATACTATAAGTGAAATCCTGATCTAAGTGTGCAACTCTTCTTTATTCATCATCTCAGGAATAAAATACATTGTGTGTACTCTTGAATTTGCTAATGAACAAGTGCTTCTTGTACAGGAAATGTATGATAGATAAAGTCTCAGGTATCAGAAATACACAAACTATTTCACATTGTGGAAAGGCTCTCGGCTAAAACTGAGATGAATAACTTTTATTGTAGAAAATCAGAAACGGGTTTAGAAAAATGTACTTACCACTCAAGACAGTTTCTTCAACAATGACTATTAATTTCATCTCCTCAACCGTAAAGATTATTGATGATTACGCTGAAATCAGCACAAATCCTATCACACAAACTCAAAACTTGTATTTATTTTAAAAAAGAAGACTTACAGCTAATTTGAAGATAACAGTCATTAGAGATCATCATTAGAGAATTGCTTTCAATGATCGTCTTATAAAAAACAAGTTCATCATTTAATAAAGGCATAAAAACCGATACTTAAAATATATACATTAAGCTGACATACATAAAACAATAAAAAAAAAAATCCACCATTTTGTTCCTCTCCACAAATGAACACCGTCAGAGACAGACACCATAAAAAAGTAGGATGGCATTTACAATATTTTTTTTTAGACATTTATATGTCTACTGCCTTTCCAGGCTGGATCAGCTCATGCTTTTAATTAAGTCCCTGTTCCGTCACATCAGCATGTTCCTTCTTCTTTGACATTTTCTTTTTCTGAATAATAAAGAGAACACAATATTGATTATTACTGGCAAATTATTAATACTGAATTCATGTTCAATATCTTCTTTAGTTTTTAAGTTACGGAGTGTCATGGAAAAACATCCCAAAATGATGAATAACTTTTTTAACTACGAAAGCTACAAACGTCAAATATTCAAGGTCTCTTCTTTGGAATAAAATTTGGAAATTTGGAAAAAATGCATGTTATACCAATATGTCAAATGAGGGTATACCACAAAAATTATGCTAATCAAAAGAGCATGTTATAATTGATATCAGTGCCAAGTATGATGTTGGTACTCTGAAGCAAACTAAAATTTTTAAGGTATCAAACATGGAATGTTCTGAAACTTTTGGAAATTAGTTTAATGACATATATAGGTAAAATGATAATGAGATGATAAAAAAAGGTTCTTGTTTAGGAACATATCAGTGTTTTATGATGTCATCTGTTGTTGTAGCCCTACTTTCCAGCTTTTGATAATTTGGGTATGATGTCATCGGCTGGCATCAATAACTGGTGGATGATGTCAGACAGCAGTGCTGATCTATGGTCACATTTTTTCAGTAAATTACTGTTGCACACACCTGTTTATAACTACACATGACATGGCTTCATCCATGGTGATGTGTTTCATTGGACAGCAGCTAAATTGTTGTGATGACTGTCAGACTGTAATGTGTCAAAAACTCATAAGATCAGTTTTAAACAGTGATACCTGTTACTTTGCATCTTCTTCTTATCTGCTACTTTAAGTTAACAAGTTTTCCCAAGTAAATTTTTCCATGGTTTGTTATGGTTTATTTTTCGTATTTTTTAAAGAGTGACATTGACGACACCTCTTGTTCGAAGCAACTGTATCCCTCTTGTTCGTAGTAACCGTTCGAAGTAATTATACCCCTTGTTCGAAGTAACTGTTCGAAGTAATTATACCCCTTGTTCGAAGTAACTGTTCGAAGTAATTATACCCCTTGTTCGAAGTAACTGTGATAAGCCATTAGTGTTTATCAGCCATTTCAATTCAAGCAATACCCACTCAGTATATTAATGACGTGAAGTATGATATGGAGAATTGTTCATTTCAATTGGGTTTTAATCTGCTGAGGGAGAAATGGATAACACCCTCCATGATCTAAATAACGGCTTAAGCCTATTTAGGGTCGTGGGGAGGCTGGCACCCATCTCAGCAGACTCTGGTCGAGGGAAGCAGCTTGTCAGGCCATCACAGGGCAGAAAATACTCTTCACAAAAGTTATCAATGGTTCTTTTACCAGAGACAGTGAGAGACATGGCTGGCCTTTGATTACCCAGTTAGCCGCACTGAGGGGACAGCAGCACTTGAGCAAGGCCCTAAACCCTCAACTGCTCGGTTGTATGAATTGGATAAAAATCTAAGTCGCCCTGGATAAGGACGTCTGCCAAATGACGTAAATAATAAATACATACAAAAAATATTTACAATATACAGATAGTGAACCACACAGATTGGTGTCTTCTCATGTAATATATTCTAATAGTTATTATTCCATATGCATGTACACTTAAACATGCAGGTATTAAAAGCACTATGGACATGCTTGCAATCATATTTGCTGGCAGCCAAGCAGTACTCTTTTAGAAAAGCAATAATATTGTTTAATCAGTACAAATAAAGATTTAAGGTTCACTGTTTGTTCACACATGAACATGACTTACTTTTTTTGGAGGGTCTTCTTCAGGAGTGGGTGTGGCCACGTCTGCCATTTCCTTATCTCTATGATTCAGTTTTTTCTTCTCTGCACATCATGAATCAAAAACAGAGAATATAAAGGATGTTTGTGTCCTTTGTTACATTAACATTAGTTTTATTACCAAGATGTTTGCAACAACACTTAAAATATATATATATATATTTCTTTCCTTACTTTTTTTCTTCTCGCTTCTTGTCAGGAAATCAGTACACTCCTCTGCAGTTGGTGTTGGTGGAAGCTTTTCAACAGTATCATCTTTTTCATCAGTCTCATTTTTGTTTTTCTCTTTATCTTTTTTCTTTTTCTTTTTCTTCTTCGGCCCTGGAGTTCCTTGCTCCTCCACTGCTGAAACACTTTCTTGGCTTTGATTTTCCCAAATATTTCCAGCAGTTATGAAGCTACTGTCAACTCCTAAATTGTGACATTCAGATGATGGTTTAGATACACGTTCATCTACTGAAGGAGTCATGTTTTCTCCTGAGCTGTCTGCACGCTTCCTTTTACTCTTTTTCAAAATGATGTCAGATATATCCGATTTTGAAGAACTGCTTTTCATGATCTCATCTTCCCTTACATCCAAAACAGTATTTCTAGATGGAGAATCAGCCTTATGGGCTTTTGAAGATTTCTTGCTTTTAGAGGTTTTAGATGGTGTCTCTGAATTGAGCGGTTCTAAGATGGTAGTAGCTGCTTGGGTTTCTGTTTTGTTAGATGTCTTTTCAGTCTCATTTGGCTCCAATAAGCTTTTCCTAGCTTTCTTAGATGGCTTCTCAATGGGTTTGGACGCCATAACTTGTTTAGCTTCCGTCAGTGATGTTGGCAGGGTCTCAGTCTGATGCAAGTTGGAATGGCTGTTGTCAACCCCAATTTGACATTCCCTAGAAGCCATGGTTACATCTCCTGGTTCTTGAGGCTTTTTAGATTTCTTAGATTTAGCTTTCTTAGGTGTATTAACTGGGTTCAAATCTGTTGCGGAGCTGGCGGCACATTTGGTGTCACTTTGCATGCTGTTATCTTCATGTACAGGTGCCACAGTTACAACTTTTTTAGATTTATCCCTTTTCATTTTCGTCTCACATGATTTAGAATGTGACACACATTCGGGTTGTTTTGAACCGTTATATTTAGACACTTCGGCTGGATTTCGTCTTGGAGATTTTTGAATGGCAACCTCAGGATTGATAGTTCCAGAAGAAGTTTCTAAACTTCCAGGTTGTGTAACACAAAGTTCTTTTTTTGATTTTGTTTCCTTACATGGAGTATCAGTTGGCTTAGGTTTTGAGGTCTCATCTGTTTTCTCAGTCTCAGGCTTTTTACTTGGAGTTTCAATGTCATGGGATTTCGAGAGACTATGCGTTTTTTTGCGTTTGACCCCAATTCTGCCACTCTCTGAGAGTCCATTACTTTCATCTGTCTTAGGGTTTATAACCTCATCTGAAAGACTGGTAGCTTTTTTACTTTCAGGACTCTTTACATTAGTTTCTGCGAACACGGCTTTTTTAGATGACGCTTTAACTTTGTCAGATTCACAAACGCTAACAGTTTCCTTCACTGTTGGTGTTAAGTGTATAATATTGTCTGTTTTTGTGACAGATTTAGATATAGTTTTCCTGGGTGAAGGTTGGGCATTTCCTTTCCTTTCAGGTTGGGTTTTTCTAGGTTTCACTGGCTTTTGTCTGTTCTTGGACTTGGCTGTCGATGTGTTGCAGTATGTAAAAGCATCCACCTTTGCTATATCAGCATCTGGCAACAAAAGAAATAAAAAATGTACATTTCTAACATTTAAAAATTAACAAATTTAAAATTGAACAATGCTCTCACATGCGAAATGAAAAAAAGCCTGTACGGATAAATCTACATTTACATAATGGATCCAAGTCTTCATGTAAATTAATGTGTACGATTGTTCTTAAATAAAATAAACCAAACCTACTAAACAGGTGCACATAAGAGATCTCATCTATTTCATCCGTCTATGTAAAGGACCACCGCTGTAGCCATGTTATTTGATATATAATTCCTCGCATGAAAATGACATGAAAGTGAGGTTCTGGTATGAGTGAATTCACATCAATAGTTCATACATATGTTTCGGCACTCTCATATCAGCACCATACACATCATAATGACACTGTCATGCTAGAGTCATTTCTGAGCGGAGAGCGGTGTAACATCACCGATGATGCTGTCAGCTGCACACTGCATGGCGACGGAGGGCAATAAATCATTCATTTTGCAGGTGTGGATGATATAAATTGAGCGGTGAGCATACGAATACAGGGCTGGACAAGTTATAACAAGGAAACACAACAAGAAGAGTTGCAACTTTACACGGCAATGTATTTTTGCTTGCTTTTGTCAATGTTCCCGCATCACATTTACACCATTTAAATGCGAGCATTAAGTAAATCTCTTGGCCTGTGTCCATATTATTTTATGCAGTACACTGCTGCCCCATGACTGCCACACTTCATGAATTATTATTCCTTCTAAAGTTGGGAAGTAGTGCACTCAAGAGAACATTACAAAGTAAATACTAAATCCATAGTCTGTAATATTATTTCTTTCTGTTTTCTAACCTGATAGCTGTAGGGCCAGTCTCTTCCATTTCTCAACATCCAGACTGGAGTCGGAGTCGGAGTCTTCTGTTTTTGGACTTGTAAAATCAAGTTCTATTTTTTGGTCTTCCACGGCACTGGAACTTTTGCACTTCTTAGTCCCATCGCGTTTCTGTTTCTGATGATATATGGATACAGCTGGTGTCTACTGGTGGTTAAGGCTAAAACTGACCATTTTGTAGGGTGTAATGACTAAAAAAAAAATCAGGTATCCCTAAACATTGGTGTAACAAACATACCTGAAGCGTCACGTTTTTCTTAGGACTAGGGTTGTTTGCTGCATTTGAGGCTGACTCTGGTGGAATCATAAAAGATCAACAGCAGAAAGGAGGGATAAGTTTCTTGGTATGTCAGTAGTACTAGCAATGATAAAACTCATGTCACTGGAGGAATAGGATTTTATCATTAGAAAGATTTCAGATCAACACAATAAATGACAAACAATGACAATAAATCATATGTAGTGGTACTTTCCTACTTGAGCGGAACAAAAATAGAGATACAAAACACATCAAGGAGGTGAAGGTACACTCAAATAAAGAAACCAAAAGTCATTCTAAACAGCTTAAAATGTCATCTATACTTTCAGTTTTCATTATGTGTGCCACCAACAAACGCGCATAGAAAATTAAACCCCCTTCAAAATGTTCACTTTGTTGCACTGCAGCCAGAAATTGCATCCCCCAAAACAAAAAAAACAATACTTGCAAACTCATTCAGTTGTAAATAGTCACCTTCTCTAATGCACACCAAGCTAATTAGATCCTACTTATGATCAACTGTAATCAATATGATTAGTTCAAAATAATAACTTATTTCTAGAGAATTCTGGTGCCGGAAAATGTAACTGAAAGTAAACAATCAATCACGGGTGGTAAGACTACCAAAAGATCTCAGGGATAAATGTGTGGACAGGCACAAGGCAGGAGATGTGGCTTTATCAACCCCTACTAAGGTCCATAATAAATAAGTTTGGAAGAAGTGGAAAAAGTTTGGTACAACTAGAAACCTTCCCGGATCAGACGGTCCCTCCAAACTGGATGGAAGACAGAGGAGGAAGCTAGTTAGAGAATAGTGTAATGGCAAAGAATAGTCCCTGTGTATGAGATGGTTGCAAGAAAAAAAAGCCACTCCTCAAGAAAGGCCAAATAAATTAATGGAGCAAAACCCTATAAATTTTTTATGGAAATTCTGCTGCCCTCAGTGGGAAGTTGTCAATGGGAAGAAGGTTCACCTTCCAACATGACAGCTGTGTGCCCGTACGTACTTGATCGCTGCTGATGGATAAAAAGTTGATGTATATTTGTATGCAATTATCTAATAACTGTAATAAACTTAATTATACCCACTCTGCTTTTGGCCTGATGACACATCAAATCGGCCAGCACCGGTGAAAAAGAAAGTGCATGGAAACAGCTTTTTTCTATACACAGTGTACCACAACTTTTGGTACCTAAAGAGCAGAATTGTGCTACACCCATTAGCCACCAAATAATTGGGAAGGTGCTACATGTTTTGTTCATAGGTTGTTTTTATCATTTTATTTCTCGCCTTCATCCAACATACAAGGTCTCAAAACTAGCACTTTTTGTTCCCTGAACATCTGAGGTGGATGATTTTCATGATGAACACTGTTCTTTTTAAAATATATATTTTGCCAGTCTTTAACTGAATTCAAAATTTAAAATATATCATTTTTATGAATTCCCACTGTTTTCATGAACACTGTGCCAAAAAGTGCTTTGGAAGTTCTTCATAGCATCTCCACAGTTTTACCATCATTCAATTTATTCATCATTCCTAGAAAGATTAAAATACTGTTCATTTTATTAAGACTATGAAAATAAATATGTTGAGTCAAGTGCTCTGGAGACATTTACATACTTCTTTTGAGTCTTCTTCCATTCACACTCTGCAATCAATACCACAGAAGTCAAAAGATAAAAACATCAAATAACTGAGTGATAGTATCAATAGTTTCAGGAAAAGATATCAGAAACCAGTACAGATTAGCAATTTTTGCAGAATTAGGTCAAGCCAATGTGTCCTGTTTACAACAAATAAAACCGTATTTACAACCTTCTGTTTAACAAAAATCTAATTTGTAATAACCTTAACCAGTCTGGGCAAGTTCGTTATACAAATCATTATGCAGGAATATAATTATATTTCTATAAAATTAAACTAAGGCCTCTGTGACATTGGAAGTTTAAATTTCAATAAAATGTCATTAATTAGGAGCTTTAACAGAATGAGATGTGAATCGCAGCACTTGTGTCTGACATCTAAAGAGGACTCTAAAATCTCTTGCTTATCTGAGTGAGATTTAGCAAACAAGACGTACAAGAAAGTATCTGAAATCTGACTACAAACCACATTCTTTAGTTCTTACCACTTTGGTTACACTCAAGGCCTTTTCTACTTTGAGTACAACTCAATCCTCTTCCCATGCAATTTATAAGAGTAAGATAAACGGAGGCCGAAATTAGAATTAGACTTAGTGAAGTAGACAGGAGAAAGATGTCTATTCTTGAAAATGTCCAGGCTGATCGATGAGACAGTATAAACCATTTTGCAGGATCTGGGAAGACGACAATAGAGCGTTAAATAAATCCCATTCTCATGTGTGACATACATTCTTCCCACTACTACTACTGTAAGCAAGGACATGCCTACAGAGTGAACTTCAGGCCTGCACTTGTGAAGATCATTGCAGATCATGTTGCATAATAATGATGCAAGCAGAAGACCAGTTCAGGAGCTGTGGAATTGAAGCCATACTTCTACATACATACTGTGTCCAAGCCCGAATTAAACCAACAATCCAGTTCATTTGTTTAGTGTGAGCTCAGGCACGGTTCCATTTATGTACACTGGGCTTGGGGATGGATCCGCTGGCCCACCGAGGACTAGAGGATGATTCAGCATCCCTATGGTGTTCTCAAAGACGGTTCAGCAAGCCATTGGTGTGGTTGGGGATGGTTCAGCTGCATTCAAGGCTCAAATTCTTAATTTGAATGCCATGGCATGCACTTTTCAACTGATTTAAGAAAAGCTGGGTTAATAACTCGTCTGGTTCTCACCTTACCGATGAATAGTAATCTGTGGGTAAACTCTAAGTTCCTCCTTAAAATTTCCGCTGCCTCCATAAAAAGTCATTTTTTCCAGGCAGCACAATTTACTATAAATCACTACATTTCATAACTGATATAAATATATAGTATATGAAATAAGCACATGCCACCATGACTAAATTAACTCCATAAATGCTAAGGTAGCTTCCACTCAACAGGGAAAAAAGCTTTATCATGATGACCCAACACAGTCAGTCCCTGAAAGGTTACTTACTAACAGGCCAGAAGAGGTGTGGGGAAATTACACACGGGCACAATGCATTGCAAAGATGCTTGACGTGAGGATGCCTTTAATGTGCTTGCATACATTTATATAGGATTTAAATAAAATAAACGTCCTTATGAGATGTATTTTTGTTTGTAAAATCCTGTAACCTAGTCCAATTTGAGACAAAAAGTAAGTAACGTTTCAGGGTATGAATTGCCTACCTTACTCTTGTGCGCTCTTGTTTCATTTGATTCAATATTCGGTCTGATGGTGAATCAAATGAAACAATATGCTGTATCATTACATCCTTGTGTAGAGAACCACATAGTTGCGGTTCTCTCACTTCTTCCTACAGCTCATTCATTCTGGTACATTGCAAACAGTCTTCTCAAAATTTCACCTTTTTGTTAATAACTCTTGTTGAAAGTGTCTGTCAAATAAATACACTTAAATATAAATGTTTCATACAACTTACCTGAACTTTTCTGGAGATCTTTTCCGTCATTATTTCTCTTTTCCTGCTCCTCACTGCAAACGGGGGGAAAGTTCATATTTTACACAGCTCCATCAGCTACTCTATTCTGACAATCATGGCATTCTGTGGTCCTTTTTTTAAAAGTAACATACCATTGCTATGGAATGCATCATTAGAGCAGAAGCAATAAATAAAGATCATTTCAACATAAGTGAATTCATTTTACTTTATTAATTACTTGAATAAATAATAAGTGGGGTACTACACAGCGGGATGGTTGGTATTTGCATAGCAAAGGGATCCTGAATCACTCTGAAAGGGTTTATTTTGAAATAATGACCGGCTCACTGTGAATTATCACTTACATAACATAAGCAGGGTACAGGATTTATCCCAGCCCATAGGCGGACACTAGGACTAAACACCATTGCTTTAAATTAGTATCTTACCTGAGCCATTTCTTGAATATATCATCGAGTGACCCTTTGACATTTGTAGTTTCTACCTAAAAAGTTAGCAGAGTGAGACAAAACAGGTAGCAAAATCAATTCTGGTCCAGGCAGTAATATTTAATACTTAATACATATATATATACACACATACATATATATACACACACACACATACATATATATATATATATATACATATATATATATATAAACACACATATATATATATATATATATATAAACACACACACATATATATATATAAACACACACATATATATATATATATAAACACACACACATATATATATATATATAAACACACACACATATATATATATATATAAACACACACATATATATATATATATATAAACACACACACATATATATATATATATATAAACACACACACAT
>JBCNYG010000007.1:18381403-18394696 GCA_039654305.1 Porochilus rendahli | reverse complement strand
CCCTCTCTCTCTCTCTCTCTCTCTCTCTCTCTCTCTCTCTCTCTCTCTCTCTCTCTCTCTCTCTCCTTTTCTCTCTCTCTTTCTCTCTCTCTCTCTCTCTCACACACACACACACACACATTTTCTCTTCATCTACTGTCTAATGGACCATTAGATAACATACACACCCTCTGAGTAAACTTTTATTTTTATTTTTTTAATCAAATATGCTTTTATCTAAATGTGGAAATTTGTGGGTAAAATTTATCGTGTGCTGCTGTAGCTGGCACTGAGTGCACGTGCACTTCGCAGTAAATGTTATTGTTTAGCCAAAGCTTTTTCGTCTTGAAGAGAAACAAGTTTTTGAATTCCATTGAGAAGACACTAAGTGATATTATGGCTGTTTCTTTACTAAAAATACATTTTTGGAGCTCCGCTTTTAGGCAGTGCCTGATTCTATCTATTATTTTTTTTCATTTGCGAGCCGTCTTTACCTACCTAGAGTATAAAATAAGTGAAAATGCCACTATACTTGGGAAGCCATGGCCTTATGGTTAGGAAAGCGGGTTTCAGACCAAAAGGTTGCAGGATCGATTCCTGTACCTGCTGGAAAAATGTGTGGTGGCGGGGGAAGGACCTCCCCCTCCTCTTCACGTCTGAAGTGCCTTTGATTTTTTTATTTTTTTTTATGTGATACAGAGTAAAATTCAGCTCACATTTTAAGTGACTTTTTATCAGAGTTTAGTTAAGTTCCTTAAAACTGCACATATACATTTTTAAGAATAATAACCGAAAACTTGATGCAGGGGTCCAAGTTTCTAAAATACTTGGCATTTCCTGTGAGTAGGCCATATATATTTATAAATGTTCCACTCTTCACAATCCATAATGCACTATAGTCTCCATTTTATTCAAGTGTATTCTGCACTTGGTGTTTGATACTACTACTACAAGTAATAACAGTAATTAGAACCTATTTTTTATCGTAATATAAGCTAATGATAACATAAGATCGTACCAGTAAACTACCTAGATATGGCTTACAGACCTTCACTTCCTGTAGATTACTGGCTAGAAACTGCTCAAGGTTTTACCATGTGAGGGGGTTACCTAGGCAATCTGGTTTGCTAAACGACTCATTTGTTTGTGAAACGATTTGCTTTTTGCTCAACCCTGTCTGTGTGTAAGTCCCTTTAGTCTGCAACTTTAAAGTTTTCTGATCTAACTCCATGTGTGTGTGTTTGTGTGTATGACTTGCTGAACTTTCTCGATTTCCTCACATTGGCCTGATATTTCCCTTTGATCTATGCTGCTATTTGCTGAGTCCCCCACAGGCAGTAAACTCCTAGCTGCTCTTTAAAGGGCTCCAAAATGGCATTTGTCCTTCTATAAACATCCACCAGTTGGCTAGGGACAACTCTGCCCCAACCATCATGTTATAAATGATTTCATTTTATTATTTATTTGTATTTATTTATTTATTTTGTTTAGAGGTGGCATTCATTCACTGAACTGCACAGCCGTCAATCACAGCATTCCTTCCACAGATCCTGCTCAAGTCAGGTTGCTTAGCTTAATCGTGGGATTAACATAGTTTTTGTTCATTATTTATTTAGTCTTAGACTGTAATATTAATTAACCAAAAATTAAAATCATATGTATAGTCAAGGATGTGTCACTGAGTCATTTAGATTATTTCATAATTAAAAAAAAAAGCTGTTTAATATTGTCCTGCATTTCCTATAACTAACCGGAACATCAGTATAAAAATGTCATTTTCTATAAATATTTTTGTAGAGAATATCAGAGGACATCTATCATCCTATCAGAATGAAATAGGGATTAGAAAAGTCGTATTGCTCTACTTCAGGAGACCAGTTATAGAGGGATACGATTGGACAAATACACGTAAAAAAAATAATAATAAAATAATAATAATAATAATAATAATAATAATAATAATAATAATAATAATAATAATAATAATAATAATAAAATGCTCTATAAGCATCCAGTATGAAAGAAATACAATGCAGTTATATTTGGTCTTATAATAGAATAACAAATAAAAAAAGACTAGCTTTCATGCTGTCTTATTAAGTCATTGCTTGTGGAATGAAACCAAGAAAATGGTTTAGCTGTATAACAAGTAACAAATAATAACTAAATAGATGCCTAATAATAATAATGGTATTATTAACAATGTGAATAAAAACAACAATACTCAATTGTGACAAAATGGACTGATAGTTGTTCTGGTGTAGTAGGATACACTGTCTTTCACTTTTGATTCGGTTCAGTAACTTGACTTTGAACATGTACATGAACAGTCGTAAGAATAAACACCCAGGATCAAAGTGAGAGTTCATGAAGATTTGTGTGAGAGTTATCCTGCTATGCACGTGCAGCCCACGGCGATGCTCTCCACCACAGTGCGGTAACGTGGCACACACTTCTTCTTTTTCTTACGGGGACATTGCAGCCGCCGCACTGGAATCTTGGCATAGATGAGTACGCTGGTCATTGAGCGGTCCTCCTGCATGGTGAATGGGTTAATGCAGCCTGCACATGCACACTTGGCCTCTGGTATGTCAATAGGCCTGCGGTCCTCATCATGATTGATCCTGTTAGAGTACAGGGTGGGGTATACAAATAATGACACTTATTACATTGTTATTGGATGTTGATAGAATTTGATACAGGACATGGCTATAACATAAACATCAATTTGCTTTGGCTTCAGACATTTACAGTCATTCCAGGAATGTGAAATTTGCACACTGCTAACTCCATTAACAACAGACTGCAAATATTTTAGGCCAAAAATAAAATTATGTGGCTTTATTTTACAACCAAAGGGTTTATTTTCAAAACTTTCAAAACACAAACCATTTACGTTCCTGAACATAACAGGTTTTGGAAATACACCTTCCAATATGTTCACACTCTCAGTGTAAAAAGGGTATTAAATTAGGTACCCTTCCTTGTCCCTGATTTAATACATCTTTACTCTTTTTACATTTAATGAACCTTTTTTGAGGAAATGTGATTATGATGTTCATTTTAAAGGATTTAAGGTACACAGTTGGAGTTTTTTAAAAAACAGGTTCTAAATCTATGCTTCATATGCACCTTTTCCGAGTAAAAGATACAGGTAAAGGTTCAAATAAAATACACACCACCCCAGGTTAAAGGCTTTCTTCTGGGGGAGTACAGAAAATAAAATGTTAGTGTGTTGTCCAATCCAGGATGTCAAGCAAAATTAGAAAAAAATCTCCAGAAGAAAAGGAACAACCGTTTTGTCAATAGACTCTACCAAAAAGTTTGGGCATAGCAATCGGAAAGATTGGTGCACACTTATAAACTGATAGCATGTTTCCACTATCAGTAGCCTTCTTATAATAATATAAAAAATATATAAGGCTTATAATATATGCAGTAATCTTATATGAGATATAAAAATAATATACATAATATTTCAGTACATAAATTGATTGATAATATTTCATGATTTATTATCATTATTTTTGTTGTTGTTTGTTTGTTGATTTTATCTGTAAAAATATGTGTTTTTTAACTAAGATTTAAAAACATGCTCCATTGCCTGACTCACCTGTACGACCAGGGGGAAAGACTCCGACTGTTGGACATCCACAGCTGACGGTCCACCACGCACTTGCTTTTGGACAGAGCCGGGTTGTTTCTCACCTGGGACACCATGTCATCTATAGCCTTATCGAAATCCACCTCGTGATCTCCGGCTCCGGTGGTGTGGTCTCCGGTCAGGATGGGGTCGAGGGGAATCTGGAAGGAAGTGGCATTGCGCTGCGGCTGCGGCTGCGCCTTCTGCTCCCCGTCCACTTTACGCCTCCGTGCTTTCCCTTCTTTCCGCGCCAACGCCATTGCCAAAATATCCGCCAGCATCAGCACCATTAACAGCTGTTGGTATATGTGAGAGAGGATCACGTCAAGTATCATATAAACAGAGTTATTACTATAGTTTCCCTTACCACCACCAGCAAAAAAAAAAGGTTTAGACAAACCGCTCTCACCTCGTTCCAAAATCTGCCCATGGTTTCCTCTCAGGACTCTGCGATTACATCTGGCGCACGTGTTCAACCATGTATTAAACACCTTTTGGCGCAATCAGCATGCGTGTCACTTCATACCAGGTTTTGTCAAAGGTGAGGACACACCTGTGTGGCTGCTGAGGGTGGAGCCAATGGATGCCAATGATACACTCAGTGCGGTCAGTGAGTGCACTATACACTACACTACACTGCTGCTGTGAGAATGAACATATGGACACAGGACAGATTTAAGTTCTCATAAGATACAATATCTTAATGCCTATAGCCTATCCATCAATAAGCTGTTCCAGTTATTAAAAGTTGCCAATCATGATATAAACATCAGCACAGGTTAGGCATGAAAGCCCTCCATTATTAATACAACAAATCAAAAATAATGATTAGTTTAAATATGCTCTGAACTGTACTTGTTCATACTAGCTCATAGTAGCTTTGTTTACTTATTGAAATGTTTTGGACTAAATATATCAAACAAAATGTAAAAAAAAAGCAAGAGTAAGGCATTATTTACAGTCTAAGTGGGCAAGAAATTTTGAATCATAACTACTTTGTGCCTTATTGTTCTCTCCTTGTCTATTTTGCCCCCTTTTTACTTAAATACGCCTTTTATTTCTTTTTCAGGAAGTTCTTAAGCCCTTTTGCCACAAAGCAAACAAACAGTACTTTGAAGGTCTATAGATTCACTCTGGGAACTCTCTCTCACAGAACATTGCCTGCCGCTACGGACATGTGCCTTCCAAGCTTTTGTCTTTGATCCTCTTTTATTGGCATGTGCTTCTTTTCAATGGATCCTATTGAGATGACCAAAGAAAGAACACCTGTTTTTGAGGCAGGTTAGGGCAATTCATTAGCGAAGCCTCTGCTTCAAAAGAGCAGAGTTTTTAAGTGTGTTAAACACTCAGCTTAAAAAAAGAAAGAAATTGCCCCCCGTAATACAAATGGAAGAGAAACAAAATATATCATAGAAGCTACTTGTTCTTGCTGCTTGTGAATAACAAAATGAAACAGTTTATATGTGCAGCATAATGCCAAAACTGTTCTACAATACACCAATGGTGGATCTTATATGAAATAAAAAATATAGAATTGTATTCTGGCATTTAAATACACACCAAAAGGCTTCAAAACATAAAAGCAGCAGTTTCAGAAGCTGCAAATATGTTTGCCCTCAAGGAATAATTTTTTAAAAATATAAAGAATAAACGGGTGGAACGGTGGCGTAGTGGTTAGCATGTCCACCTCACAGCAAGAAGGTCCTGGGTTTGATTCGGCTGAGATGGGCGCCAGCTTTCCTGTGGCCCTAATTAGGAATAAGCAGTTCTGAAAATGAATGAATGAATGAATGAAGAATAAACAATAAGCACATTAGGCTAATTGCCTGCTCCAAATTGCCCCTACATCTGAGTGTGAATGCTTGAGTGTGAACAGGGTCTGTTGGCCCTGTGATGGACTGGTGAGCTGTTTAGGGTGTACCCTGCCTTCACTCAAAGTCAGCTGAGGTAAGCTCCATCTTTGCTGTGACCTTAATAGGATTAAGTGGTTCGGGAAATTAAAATTTTTTTATTATAGTTCATGCATAGTTCCCTTAAGGAGTAGGCCTAGCAGTCTGGAGTTTAACTTATGCATTCAGACACTTAATTTTTTTTTTCTTCTTTAGCCATTCAGGTGCTGATTTGTTGGTCTGCTTGAGATGACTGTCCTTTCACTTGACCTAATTTTGAAGCAACTAGAGAGATGGCTTCCTATTTGTTTTTAATAAGATGCTGTGTTAAAGTGAAGTTACTGTATTAAAGTTAAGTTTACTTCACTAACTAAAATAAATGATGTTTTCCCGTTTATTTGGGTATAAACCATACAAGTCCACATCCTCAGCCATCCTCTACCATGCTTGACACTTAGTATGAGGTATTTGTGGTGAAGGACTGTGTTTGGTTTTTTTACTACACATCAGCAAACATGGTGCTGTGCATTATCTTCCATCTCTTACATGGTCTTGACAGTCTAGAGGATATTGTTCCAAAACATTTTGTTTAGATATTGTTGTTGCATATTCTTTTTTTGAGAAAATAGATGTTTTACTAAACATCCATGAAACATTTTTGGTAAAGTGAAATGAAAGGCAAGCCTTCCAAACATTCCTATTACACATGAAAATATTGTCATTATCATGTGGTTTTTACTTACATTTTTAAAATTGCAATCTGCTAAAATTGATTTGATAGTCTACATTAGCCAGTTTGAAAAGACTGCCATTTCACTCTTCCATGCCATCCATCAGTTTATATAATTTACTGGCAAAAATAACAGTATACAAATATTAAACAAACAAGTAAGATATAAACTACTGAATCTTTGAATTAAACAAAACTAGGCACATCAACACATAACATTAACTGATGTTCACATACATCAGACAAACATTGGCTCACTTACATGAACAAATGGTATAACCCTCCACTGTTCATTGGCAAATTACTTCCGTATTTTTTATCGTCAAATACACGAGTCATGAGCAAATGTTCACAGTACAATGTTACCCCCCTGTGTGCAGATTCATTACTTCTTTTGTTTATTCATGAAGCAGCTTGTAATAAAAATACATGAAAGCTTTAATTAAGATTGGGTTTAATTTCCCTTTAAATCTTATCTGATTATTCTGTCATGAACATAAATATTTACTGTGTGTACAGAGGGCTCTAGGTCACAGAGGTTTTCTTTATATCTGTAAGAATTAAAGGAAGTGACCTTGGACCAAATTTTTGTCGATGACCTCTTCTAGGAAGGCTGGCTGGCAACTTTCTTCAAGGCTCTATTTGTAAACAGTCTTTCTTTGTGTTTAATGATTTATTTTAAATTGTTTTGGAAATGGCGTTGTAGGACTGTTGGTTCCTGAGCATTAATTACCTTTTTTGGGTACAAATGACCCAAGGTCGAGTTCAAGCCCCACTATCAGCAGGATGTCACTGCTGTCCCCCACGTCTCTGATTGTCTGTGGTGGGAGGAATGTAAAAGAACCATTGCTGATTTTGTTCAAGAGTAGCTGCATAGCCATCAGCGTGTTTCTGCCCTGCGATGGCCTGGCAAGCTGTCCAGGGGGTACTCTGCCCTTGCCCAGAGTCGGCTGAGATGGGCGCCAGCCTCCCTGCGACCCTAATTACAACTAAGCGGTTCAGAAAATGAATGATTTTTTTTTTTTATTAAAAGAATAATTTTTCTTTGTTGATTTTGTTATGTGTTACACACATTTGTGAAAACAAATTTTTGATTTAAAAAAATGTAGAACTGAAAGAAGTTGTACTAAAGTAAAGCGCTTGCACTGGTGCTTCTGGAATGGATTTACTAGAGGTAATCATTATTGATGACATAACTAATGCCTGTAGCAGCAAAATGAATTCAGATATACACAGAAACATTTTCCCTGCAAATTTACAAAGAAATAAAATAAAATTGGGAAGAGCTTCATCATACAGTAACACAACGACACAAAACGCACTGCTAACATAAAGGGAATCATTAAGTTATTAATAATTTATTCATTAATTATTTAGACAACCAGACTTTACCGTGCATATATATTTCTGAATTAGAGACTGAAGGGAGAACCCCCCTCCCTACCAAAACACACAATTACAGAAATAAGTTGCAGTACAAGGCTAAAAAAAGGACTACAGCTTAGTGATGCTAGTGAGTTACATGCAGTTATTGGAAAGAAGCAATATTCATTTTAATATTGTTATTTACT
Organism: Porochilus rendahli; assembly: GCA_039654305.1. Classification (NCBI taxonomy): domain Eukaryota; kingdom Metazoa; phylum Chordata; class Actinopteri; order Siluriformes; family Plotosidae; genus Porochilus; species Porochilus rendahli. Next base: position 18,386,884 of record JBCNYG010000007.1, on the reverse strand, counting down.
TACAAAAATTTTTATTTAATTGTATTTGTATCTGTTCCAATACTTTTGCAACCCCCCCACCCCCCACCCCCACATGGTTCTGATTATACATTTACAAAAATGCTTTGAAGTCACTAGTCTAAGATTTCCATCAGTCAAAACTTTGTTTGCAGGATTTATTTTTTTAAGATAAATTTTAGGGATGTGTTCTTTCTGGAAAACAACAGTAGTGATTAATGGATTCACTTCCCTTGCAATATCTAAAAAAATCTTTTACTTCACAAATGTTTTTTGCTTTCAAAAAGATGTCCCAATTCTGTACACCAGGGCTATCCTTTTCTTTCCTTTTTTTCTTGTTTTACATGTACATACATGGAACCCACCTGGAAACCCAAGACCTTTATGTATTTCTTATAAAACAAAAGAATCAGGCTCCAATCTACCCTCCATTCAAAATGAACCTTGTTTGACATTTGTTCTGTCTGTGGTTTTCATAAACATGAGGAAGAGACATCTCATACCTTCACACCACCTGAATCGTTTTTATAGACTTGAAACAAAATATGCACATCCGTTCCCTTCATATGTTCAATTGTTTTAATCGTCTCATATTTCTACCTCAATAGTAGAAGCTGATTCCTAAATTCCTAGATTTATAAAAGGCAACATTTCATTCAGCTCTCTGATTTATAAAAGGCAACCTTTTTGTATTTCATATGATTTATGACAGCACCTGAAAGAATAGGATGCAGTGGGAAGAAGACACATTTTAAACTGATCAAAAGCTGTATTCTCTGCTCAAATGGACCTATATTTTAAGACCGGAATACTTTACACCTTTGGTGTAGTTATCACATTGTTGAGTCTCATCATTCATTCATTTTCTGAACCGCTTATTCCTAATTAGGGTCATGGGAAGGCTGGCGCCCATCTCAGCCGACTCCGGGCGAAGGCGGGGTACACCCTGTACAGCTCGCCAGGCCATCGCAGGGCCATCAGTCACACAACCATTTACACACACACTCACACCTAGGGGGGATTTGGAACAGCCAATTAGCCTACTGTGCATGTTTTTGGAACCCACGCAAGCACGGGGAGAACATGCAAACTCCACACAGAAACGCCCGTGCTGGGAATCGAACCCAGGACCTTCTTGCTGTGAGGCAGACGTGCTAGCCACTACACCACCGTGCCGCCGCTTGACATTCAATAGCATATTAATATTTCTTATGCAAAACATGCACAGAGGGAGCACAAGGATTTCAGTATATGAATTTTTAAGACCATAAATTCATTATTGCTTCAGTCCTGTTTACATGCTCATACCTTGAAGATGTATAGTGGCAAGCTGGGGCAAAACATCACAGGATGGTGTTAGATTGCTCAGTGTTCCCTCCTGATGCAGATAAAAAAGAAACCCATGATGAATGGATTGGGAGGATTAACAAACACAGGCAGACTGGAAAGCACCCAGAATTCATTCCAGTATTTGTAGTGATCATTTTACTGCCTTAATGCGAAATGGCTGCAGGTTTGACAGATGTCATGCAACCAGCACTGTTACAGACATATTACTAAACATTGAAGCTTGGTAAATAAAGCAAGCTGCTTAAAGTGTGTACTCTTATAGTCCAACACTTTAATCAGTGATCTACAGATCTTGGCTCTATACAATTTTTTTTATTTATTTAGAAGTAGCTGATTTCATCTATACTAAATGTATAGTTGGTACAACAGCCCTTAGAAGCCAGGACACAGACATGTCAGGTCTATACACACACACACAGAGCTACGCGGAAGGCACGTGCTGATTTTCATTTCTGTGTGTGTGTGTATAGACCTGATTTGCCTGTGTCCTGGCTTCTAACAGCTCTTGCACAAATTAAAAAGACTCACACCTGAAGGTTTCTATAACATTTAGTCCTTGAGACAATAGATGGATTGCTTTGGACATCGGGTGTTTGAACTTTTATCTTCGTATTCTGGTGATAGGGTTTTGTTTAAAAGGTGTGATTTATGATGCTTTTAGGCCTCTAAGAAGAACCAGATAAGGGTTTTCATATAATCATCGTATTGTCATAAAATTATAATTTTATCTAGGGGAGCAACCACCCTCAAAACCTTGCAAAATTGTAGATTGACCAGTGGCTGAACTTGAATCTAAAAGTAATACACCTTATAGATTGTGCTGCCCCAGTATCTCACAAGATCTTGATCAGCACAGGGTTGGTTGCACCAACAAGTGACACTGTGCCCTCGGACACATAAGGAAGGTATTCCTTTCTAATGTCAGGCTGCATGACATAATCTTTTCTTATATTTCTTAAGGCTTTTTAGAGAAGATAAGCACAATAAGCTGCTGTCTCCTTTTTAGTGTATAACATTTGGTCATTACATTGTTTTTTACAATAGGTTTTATAGGACCAGACATGGTCTGGTCTTTCTTGAATTTCTTTTTCTGGAAACTGGACTTATGACGGCTGCCGGGGGACTTGGGCCTTTGATTAGAGTAAGGCCTTGGTTTCTCGTTGTCATGACTCCTTTTGGGTAAGGACGTAGTCATCAGCGAGGATGGTGACATCTCAAAGTCTCTTAACTTCGTGCTGATTCAAGTAGGTTTTGATGTCGTCATAAACACATCTCTAAAATTCTTCAAGCAGCATCACTTGCTTCATTTTGTTGAGGCTGTCAACTTTGCTTGACTTGCATCATCTGTCAAACAGTATTTCCTTGTCATGGCCAAACTGCATGTAAGTGTGGTCATCTGGTTTGTGGTAGTTTCTAATCTTCTGGCGATAAGCCTCTAGTGCCAGCTCATAGCCTTTGAGGATTTTGGCTTTGAGCACTTCCTGTCTTCTGACGATGTGTTTGGCAACATTAAATTTTGGCTGTGACTCATCTTTTTCTCATCAATTTTCTTCATCTCCATGTCTATTCGGCATTTTTCGTTTTCCGCCTTAATTTTGCATTTTTCTGCCTCCATTCAGCACGACTCTAACTCTTTTAGCCAATCTCTGCCCTTTACTGCCCCTGACGTACCTTGGGAATCATCAGAGTCTTGTGGCAATTCATCTTCTCCCTTAATATTTCTCTCTAATGTGCCATGGGGTAGTTATAGTCTTGCGCCCGAGGCAGCTAACCTTTTTCAACTAAAGCTTTTTGTATTTTTTGATTATTGTGTTCTTTCCTCATTGATTTCTTTGTGTCAATCCCAATGTGTTAATTGTAGTGATCTTCATCAGCTGTTCCTTCTTGAAATGATCCAGGACCTCCAGAGGAAGGGATTCTCTATAAATTCAATAAGCTCAGACATTTAGGTACAATCATTAGCTGAATATTAACAGAATTGTTCTATCCCAGATGAGCCAATTTGTGATGGACTGTGTTCGGAAGAAACTATGTCAGACAAAGAAAGTTGGTTTACCAATTTATTAAAACTGAGCCAATGAATATAGCAATTCACAATAAATTGAAGGAAAGTTAGTAAGAGGAGACGCAGTTGTAGGTCGACAGAAGAAGGTGGAAGGCAACTTGTAAAGTGAAGAAAAGGTCTTAAAACTATATCCCTGGTGGAGATGTTCAAGGTTGTCCAGGTTATGGTGTAGTCCATACAATAGAGTATTCTTTACACTTATGTACATATGTGACATCATCACTACATCATAGTAGATGTATGTTCTTTTGGTTAGGTTTTGTCATAGTAGATATATGTGTTAGTGTTGTGTGTAATGTGACATGTGTTAGTTAGGTTACCATAGGTACAAGATGTGCCTAATACATCACACATAGCAATTCTTTATTTGGATTGGTAGTCCGAGTGGACTATCCTCCTCAGTGTATGTGGGAGGCACAAAAAAGTGTGTGAATCCTGCAAGGCCACATGCAAATGGGAGCACAGCAGTTTCTGACACAGTAGTTTCAATTTGGATGGAGCTTTCCATGTCTTTCAAACTGTAACAGAAACAACAGGCTTGAACTTTTTTTTTTTTTAATAAACAACATGAAGAACAATCATCTGGCAAAATGAGTCGGAAGTTGCAAATACCATTTCGTAGATAAAGGCCAACACAATTCAACACGTTCTAATCATCCTTTCACTGGTGTTACACCCATCATCCTACTACCTCCTACACAAGGGAATCAATCTCCAGTTGTATATATGGAATTCATGTGGCAATACTCCCTACAGAAAGCTAATCAGAGTGCTCCAGAACTTGCAACCAAGACTGCCTTGTTACTATGCAGTGGCCAACTCTAATTGGTGCAGCCATAAGTGAGCGCTGCATTGTGGGTAAAAAAACACTACTGCCCACATGTAGCTGATTCTCGTCAGTTATTAAATCCTTAATCAATAAGTGTGAAATTTTGTGTTATTTACCATAAGAGATTTCTTCGATGTCTGATTGGGCTCTCTCAAAACACAGCAAAGTTGCATCCCATTTTCTTCCTTTTCTCCTAAAATTATGGGAAATTATTGTTGTGTGTCAATAAGTTGTGTGTCAATAAAAGCAAGATAACCCATTGGTTGCTAAGTTCATTTTAAGAATACTTTATTAGAACAGCATTTTTCTGTGCTTCTTCAGAATGATTGACATAATCCAACAAACTTCAAAGGTACATACCTTCAAACTTCAAATGTACAATCTTCATATTACTGTAACCTTTTAACCCTCATTTTTTACATTTTTGTTCATTCAGACTAATTTTGCCTGAATCATGTATTAAGTAATATATTTCTAAATATATATCTTATATTTATAATATATTTCTTAAGTAATATATTTCTCCGTTGCCAATTGCACATAAACAACCGTGAAAGGATTATGTGAACCCTGATCTTGGTCTCTGACAGGCCATCAGAGTGCTTACATTTTCCCCTGCGTGGTCAACATTGGGTCATTGTCATGTCGGAAAGTGAACCTTCTTCACATTGATAAGTTTATAGAGGATTTCAGGTTGATTTTGTGTGAAGTACATATAAAGTCTAAAAGCTTAATTGGTTTAAAAGCTTGGATGGATAAGATGCTTTTATTAAAATCTATACAGCATCAATGCAACATATGACTAATCCATCAGTTTTAAAAGATTATTCAGTTGCTAGTTTCAATCATTTCTTTATTTTTCTTTCTGGTGTTTTCCTGTCTTAGGATGGCTCCAGAAGTGGCAGCTGTAGAGAGCAAAGGTGGCTATAACCAGCTATGTGACATCTGGGCAGTGGGCATAACTGCAATAGAACTAGCAGAGCTTCAGCCACCAATGTTTGATCTACACCCTATGAGGTGAGAAGAGTACCATAAATCTTTACCCTAATTTCCTTTCTGTAATCATGGTATCTGATCACGGTTCTGGGTGAGAAAATCCTTTACAGTTTAGGATGAATGTTAAAAGCTTAGCTATTGAGTGATCAATAAAATAACATGTAATCAATAAGTCCTTAGTCGATTTTCCGTAAGACAGTGCTCGATACAGTAAAGTAGAGCTAAATATGTGGTATAAGGAAAA
>JBCNYG010000007.1:18368167-18381303 GCA_039654305.1 Porochilus rendahli | reverse complement strand
CATGTGATTGGCTGATTAGAAATTAAGTGTTAATGAGCAGTTGGACAGGTGTACCTAATAAAGTGGCCGGTGAGTGTGTATATATATTTATTTTTTTAATCTGATTTTAATATGCTTTTGCTTATAGTGTTGTAGATCGTAAAAAGGTATTTTTGGCTTGATGAATATCAGGGAACCGAATGTCCCTGTTAACTATTTCAAACTATTAATTATCTCGAGATAGTTTCATTCACTCCGTTATCTACCATTTGTTATCAATTACATTTTATATAGTTCACAAATCCACAGCCATCACCTCCACCGTCACCACGAGGGAGAGCCAGTTTTAAATCCCGTTTATGTAGAGTTCTCGCGATATTTGCAGCACGACTAATTCGGGCGGAAGTAGTTTTGCAGCCTCTTTTCCGGCGGCCATAGCGGAATAATCGGTAGGGTAAGCAATGTTGGCGACTCGCTATAAAGTCAATCTTTATCCATCCGTGCTACATTAGTGTGTAGAAGGTCCAAATCCCCCATTCGCTGCGGGAAAAGGTTAAAAATTTTCATAAATCCGTGATATTTGTGAATAAGCTCACGACAAACTTCCAGTTCCATGTACCGAAAAGCCGAGTTAGCATGTTGCTAAGCAAAGTTGACCCAGTGCTCTGTATGACTAAAAACGTCAGTAATTTGGTCTATCTAAGAAAACACTCTGTTAATATACACAGCGGAGAGGTTTATGAAGGCGAAAGGAGAAGAAAAATAAACGTTTGGGTTATAATGTGTCTATTATTTTAGCTAGCTGCTTGACGGTTGCTTGTAGCCATGGCAGCTGAATGGTCTTGTTTGGCGACATGGGTTGTATGTACACGCTAACGTAAATCCTCTAAAGTTTGATTTTATACAGTTATTTCAGATTAACAAGCCTTGAGCGCATTTATTTTGCCAAAGAAGGTGGTTCTGTAGCTGGTGTGTATGGGTCCTGTTTAAAACCTGACCTGTAACTGCTGGTTGCAGTTTGATCACTTTGCAATGCATATGCGGATGTGATGTGTAAAGTGGAGATTGATACACTACTCCAACTCACTAATCAGGCTTTCTTTTTGCTCCTGTTGTGTCCAACCAGTCATCATGAAGATCAATCCGTTTGTGACCTCCTCCCGGCGTAAGAACCGCAAGAGGCACTTCAATGCTCCGTCACACATCCGTAGGAAGATAATGTCTTCACCTCTGTCCAAAGAGCTCCGCCAGAAGTACAATGTGAGGTCCATGCCCATTCGGAAGGACGATGAGGTCCAGGTAAGACCATTAGCATAGTGGGAATGTTGTACTGTTGTAACTCTGCTCATATAGGTATGGTATGTATTGAATTCTGTATGTGTGGCTGCTGAATACCACCTGTCGTCTTTTCTTGATGTCATTACAAAGATGTTGATAATGAGAGAAGTGGATATTAGAAACCCATGAGTGAATTGGCACAAAAATCACCCTTGGGTCAGTAGCGGCAGTACCGCTGACAATACCACTGAAACTCTGATTCCACGTCGACACAGTAAGCGAATCAGTTTTCTGCCGGGCGTCACGTGACATCGCCTGGTGAAAAGCGAATCGTTTCACTGCTCAGCTCCCTGACATGCTTCACACATAATCCTTCCAAGTGAAACTGTACGCACCATCAAGCTAGTTCCCTACAGCATGTCAGCGAGAGCTTTTATCATTATCTTGTACTATCTGAGTGTATTTTAATTCAGTGTCGTCATATATAGTTTATCACTATTATCGCGGGGCCCTTGTCGAATGGAGACTCTTGTGCATTAACCAGGCAGAGTTAAACATGTGTAAATCTATACTCAGGAAATGCTCACAATTTAATAACTGTGGACCCACGCATTGTGTAGCTGGCTAGTATCCTTATAAAATTTGTGTGCATTCATAAAGGACGTAATGTTTAGACATAGTAGTGAGAACCACATCCATGCCGGTGTAAGCGGAACAGTTAAATGTGTGTTCTTTGTTTCCCTGTGGAAAGGTGTTGGCATTACCAATCAATAGTATCTGTAAGCTCTGATTGGTGAATGTGTTGCGTGAAAGTTCAGCTTAGTTGAACTCTGCGCCTGCCTACTTCGTATCAGAAAATTTTGCTTGTGCATTGGCATGGTTACTTGTTGCTTCCTACTTTGTGTTAATACAGCTGTAGAGCATATTTGAAGATACTTGAAGTTTTACAGCAGCCAATTTGGAAGTTAAACGAAAACCGGTGTACTGTGAGCTACACAGCTCCACATTTAATATACTGCATTTATTACTGGCATATAATTCATTACCCACTGTGGTAATACAAATGGAACGGGCAGAAACGTTTGTGAAAAAATTTTGCTTTATTACTATAACAGCCAAATGCTCCATGGCAGATTGTGATATTTTGCTAGAATATGACACTTCATGCTAAGGTGAATATTTATTGTTGTACATGCGGCCTTCATATACATCCAAAAAGCTGTATTGTTCTCCTAATTTCTGGGTATTAAAAAAAAACCAATCAGAATGTAATAAAATTTGATATTAGTGTTGAAGTAGTTGTCTGTCTACTTTAAAACCTGGTTTCTTTTTAGTCAGCTTCATGTCACAAAAATATATCTAATACAGCATGTTCACGTGTATGGATATTTTTTAGGATTGATAGGTTAATTTTAACACTTATTTTAAGTTGACTACATTTTATGTTCTAGTGTTGAAAAAGTTTTAATGCCTGGAATTTACTTGTGGGCACCTGTGGGGAAGGATAAATAATCCTCTGTTTATTCATGACACAAATGTTTACATTTCTGGTTTATTAACATTGTAGGGGTCTTGTAGTATATTAGATATGACTGGGGTGTTTTTATTTGTATCGATTGTCTTGTTTCGCCAAGAAATACTTAATTTTCTTCCATTAGTCTTTCATTTGAAGTATTTATTAATTTTATGTTCCGAGCACTATGTTCTGTCTACTGTTCCATGTTAAACTGTCTTGGCTTTCCATTTGAGTCCATATCAAGGCCTTCAACTGAAGATTTTCTTAGAATTAGTGTATTTTCTTTAAATATAATTATTAAAGACATGTTTACATGTCTGGGAAAACATCTTTATGTAGGCTATCATGTGTACATGTAAGCTGGGAGAACAGGTGGACAGATATTACACAATTTCCTCCGGGATCAGTAAAGTATTCTGATTCAGAGTTTGATTTATTCATGATGTGCTTAGCTTTGAAGTGTTAATTATGCAAACATAGTTTTCTACAAGTCTGTTCAGATGTCAGGTCTTAAGAGTTTTTCCTTTATTACTTTTCTAGTTTTTCATGGTGACAGATTGTTACAATGCCAAACAGTGTACTGTAATGCAGTTGATATAAGCCGAATAATCATTTTCTTTAATTGTAGGCTTATCTTTAGATCATAATACATTTCCCGGCTCTGAAAAAATGTAGTTTAGATGGAAGTTATTAGGTTTCAGTAGAAGAAATGTATTTGCGAAAAAATTCTTTACAGACCGTTGTTGATTGCTTAGTTATTGAAGTTTAAAATCATAATTAGACAGTAAATGCAACAGGTGGCCAACTGTGTTTAATAGTGGAAATAAGATCATTTTCATACAATATGTAGAGGGTGCTCACAGCATTGAAACTCAAGGTGTATGGACATAAGAAAACCACTTGGTAGTGAGGATTAATTGGAAGAATATTCTTTATTTTGCTCTGGAATATAAATATAGGATTCCTGAGCAAATTAAAAAGGTTCTGATCTGATGAGTCTGAGTGTACCATATTCCACAATGACGAATCAGAAGTACCAGGATGTCAGGGTAAGAATGGAAATGAATGAAGCCATGTACCCATCATGCACAGTAACCACTGTACAAGCCTGTGGAGGCACTGTTATCTGTGGTTGTTTTAGTTGGTCAGCTTGAGGCTCAGAAATGTTATTTGGCAATAAACTAAAGACAGCTAAATATACTGGATGACATTTATCCCATCAAAAAACTTATTACAGGAAGACAGTGCCAGGATTCATTAGGTCTAAATTGTGAAAGTGGCTCCAGTTGCATGCCATGGTGAATGCATGATTTAATCACTGATAAAGTCAGTCCGGAAAATATTAATTTTGTGGAATTTGTTCAGGATTTTTGCCAGGGTGCTGGATTGCTGATCCTAAGGTCGGGGGTTCAAATCCCACTATCAGCACCTGTGGTAGCCTGGTGGTTAGGGTGCTGGATTACTGATCCTAAGGTCGGGGGTTCAAATCCCACTATCAGCAGGTTGTCACTGCTGTCCCCCCAGTGCAGCTAACTGGGTTATCAAATGCTGGCCATGTCTCTCACTGTCTATGGTGAAAATCATTGCTGATTTTCGTCGAGAGAAGGCTGCATAGCCGTCAGCTTGTTTCTGCCCTGCGATTGCCCAAGGTGTACTCTGCCCTCGCCCAGTGTCGGCTGAGATGGGCGCCAGCCTCCCCCCGACCCTAATTAGGAATAAGCGGTTCAGAAGATGAATGGGGAAAAAAAGGTGTCTATTTGATGGACCATTAAACAGACTGTTAGACTTTCTTATATTTAGTGATTTTTCTGGCCAATGTTCTTCCAGTGGACACAGCAGGTGTTTGACACTTGCTTGAATGTCTATATATTTTGCTGCAAAACGTATTTTGTATCATATCAGACTGTTATATTTTGCGCTCTTATATGGTGGAGAGAAAACTGCAATACCACTGATTATTTCCTGGAGTCTAAACAAATTTTAAGTCTGCATGTTTTTGTATTTTGTTTTACATTACCATGTAGCAGTGTGTGAATGCTGTTATTGTATAAAAGGCAACTGTATTAAATTTTAGCATGCTCTTTCTTTTCATGAAAAGGTGGTTCGGGGACATTACAAAGGCCAGCAGATTGGCAAAGTCGTGCAGGTATACAGGAAGAAATACGTCATCTACATTGAACGTGTGCAGCGTGAGAAGGCCAACGGAACCACTGTCCATGTGGGCATCCACCCTAGCAAGGTATGAGACCAGAATGTTACTTTACATATTTAATGGCTTATTGGCTCTGTTTTTAAGGATCTGTATGATGTTTACACTTCTTTGTCTCATGCTTGTTGATAATTGAGGGAACATCTGAATAGTGTGTATCCACATTGCATTTAAAACACAAACGTGAGCTCTGCCATTGTTATACAAAGTGGGTAAATACATCCTTTAGTCCAAGTCCTTTTTAATAACCAAAACCACACCCAAAGTATTATCACAGGGCTTTGGCTTTAGACCAAAGTTATACTTTTGTTTTTGTAACTGCATGTATGGAAGATGACGGCTGAGCGAATAAGTAAAAACGGTCTTGGACATGCCTGTAATCCAATAGGGTAATGTAAATACCCGAAGGTATTTATGCGGTAAGTGGGGAGGACAGGCGAGCCATTCACACCCCTTCCGACTGTTTTGTGTTTATTAAGTTTGTGAGTTCACAGCACAGATGTAAGTGAAGTTTCTGGTGTGGATGTGACTGAGTGCAAAAATTCGCACACTGTATGTGGTGGGATCTGGAATGTGTTCACACCTGAATTCTCAAAGAGGTTTATACAGTGACAACCCCCTAAAACAAAAAAAATAATAAAACCTCAAAAATAAATCAATAAAAAATTGTTAAAGATGATTAAATTATCTGCTCAGGTGAAACTTCTTATAATAGTTTTTATTGTTTTAAAAAGTGGTGTAGCTGTTACCCTAATTTCTGACCATTACTTTGATTTGCTTGAAATCTTAATCTTGAATGTGTGGTTTCAGTGAGATGGAGCTACAACACACACAGCTCAAAGGGTGGTCAATCATTGGGTGGTTGGCCTGTTCCCCTGACATTGCTCCTTCTGATTTTCTTTTGGGGTACCTCAAGCTAAGTGTTTACTTATCGATTTCAGCCTCATGAAGCCCTTATGGTTGCTATTCAGCAGGCGATGCTCTGCTGTTCCACAGTTTAACCCATCAAGCCATGGCAGCCTTCAGAAATCGTCTCCAAGCGTGTATAGACAATAACGGCCACAATATGGAGAATATCATCTTTAACACTTAGTCAGTGAACACATCGGCGCATCCAATCACATGGCCGATTTAAGATGACGTAGCAGGAAAACGCGGCCTTGCCGAGTCTCACTTGTCAGAATTGCAGACTTCAGACTCTATACCAGTTTTTGAGTGGTGTTGATAGGCCTAGTAAAATCAGTTATGATTAATAATTTAATACCTTTAGTTCAACTTTCTGCGATGGCAGTTTACGTGGTGTGATGTCAGTGCAAAAAAAAAAGAAAACAAGGCAGTCTGGAGGTAAATGCTGCCATCAAGTGGACAACAGGAGGAGTAACATACCCTGGAAATGTCAGTGCTAAATTTGTACATAATCTTTTAAATTTACGATTTGTATTTGCATTCCAAGTTATAAAAATAGTTTGTTAAACATGTTTGTGTTCTTCACTGTAAAAAAGATTTTAATACAGTTTAATAAAGTTTTTTTTACGTCCAGTGTGTCAATACAGTATGTCAAATTAAAGTAACTTTAAGATCACACAGGTGAGGTTGTGCTGAAAAAAATGACCCCAAACAAGGCAAGGTAAACAGTTTTTTAAAGGCAAAATTACAACTAGTCAAAAATGTTTTTTTTTTCCCTAATTTATGCTTGAAAATTGGGAGGTTTTGTTAGGTTAGCCTGTACATGGGGTAATGTTTTCATTTTAAGAGGCACAGTCTCTTGTAAAGTAGAATACTGATTCTGAACACCTGACTCATAATTTTGGGATCAAAGTTTTTTTGGAATTGGAACAAATTGTGTACAAAATGTTTGAACATCAGTTAGTTAAATACTGATTTAAAGTTCTTGGACACACGGCTCTGTAGCTGCAGACTGTTTCTGATGCCTGAACGAATTATACAACAAAAGACAAAGGATGGGCTGTGTGCGTGATTAAAATGCGTGCATAGCGTGCAGTGCTTTTGAATGTGGCTATTTCTGAAATGTGCCTGTATTGTGGAGATAAATTGGGTATGTGGAAGCATTGTCTATACTGTCAAGTAAAGATGCATATATTTGCTTTACTTTGTCATATGGTACTGTGTACTACAGACACTTTTACAGAGCCACAAATGTTTGTGCACTGTTTTTATATGCTGTAGCAGTTTCATAGCAACACAGTTTCTTTTATTTATTGTTACTTCTGGCTAGGAAGGCAATGCCAGGCTTTCGGGTTTATTTCTGAACATCAGAGTAGCATTTGTGCTGAACTCAACAGTTTGTGGGGTAACATTTTCGTACTGAATTAATGTTTGTTTACGATATTTCTATAAAAATCTTTGTGACTCTTAATGCTGAGTTCTATTATTCAACTGGCTTTTGCTGTATTGCATTATTATTATGAATTAAATCGGAATATATATTTTTTTGGTGATTGGTAGATTCAGTGGATCGGATTAAGTGAAGAATTTATAACTTGATTATGTACAACTTTTTTTTTTTTTTGCTTTAAAGTACTCTGTATTTAGAAGTGAAGTTGGTTATTTTTTGTTTTTCTTTTTGCACAGGTCGTGATCACCAGGCTAAAGCTGGACAAGGATCGAAAGAAGATCCTGGAGCGCAAAGCCAAGTCGCGGCAAGACAGCAAGGAGAAGGGCAAATACAAGGAAGAGACCATTGAGAAAATGCAAGAGTGAACATTACCTTTTTGCTAACAATAAAAGTCTGACAAAAAACGTTGCACTTTGTGTACTTTTCTGAATTTATTGAAGGACATCTTAACTAGACTATTTTAGTATTCTATTTTCAGGTAATAGGAAAGCTTTTATACTTCTAGATATATTTGCACAGTAGGAAATTCTTTACATTTAGATTTGCATAGGTACAACCCATGGGTAATATTTTCGTTCTTTTTGTTTTTCGGTGTGGTATCAGAGAATCAAAGTACCTTTTTCCTGAAGCATTTGTGCTAACAGTGGTTCTGGGACTTAAACTTGTTACCTGTTAACCAACAACCTCAGTCACTGATCTATTGCTGCTTGAGGAAGAAAACCAGATTGTGTGGTGTTATTACAGCTTTACATGATTGCAAAATCTGTGACATGGGAAAAGGGAAGCTTTACTTTTGAGATAAAGAAATGGTATTAAACTCAAAAGTAAAGCTTCCCTTTTCCCGAGTCAGATTTTGGATACAAGGTTTGTATTGGGCTCTTGTATTGGGAATTCTGCATCATACCAAACACCCAGTCATATTTTATTATAAAAAATTACCGGTATATCAACCATCCATTCATCTATGCAGTTATGTCATCGAGCTTAAAATGATTCAGTTTAATTCAGTAATTAAGTTGTTAAAAAGGCTCTGGCTTGACTCAAGGAGTCGACTTCCACGAGCAACACGTGATTCAAAGAGCCGACTCCCTGAACAACACGAGTTAAACAGTGGACTTTTCGTTGAACGACACAGTAGTGACAAAAGTCCCAACTAACCCCTGGGATGAAGCTCTGGGAATGTACATTTTCATACTACATCACAGGTGTGTGAGAGAATAGAGTGAAATAGGAAAGATAACGTATAAAAACAGTTAGAGGAACTAGCTTAGTGACGGAACCCCGCCCACAGCCTGTAGTCACGTGACGCCACTCGTCGCTGTTGTGAAGTTAGTTGGAGGAACCTGTTTCGACTTCTTGTTGAATTAAAACCACTGTCTCGTGTCTCTGTTTTAAAATAAACGTGGTAGAAATGTCTTTTGAGATCGCAATAACCGTTATGACTGTGTTTTGGGGTATTGTTGGAGGAGTTGTGCCGTGGTTTATTCCTAAAGGACCGAATCGGGGGTGAGTTTGATTTTAGCATCTGAGCTAAACTTGGTTTAAAGTAGAAATATTAGTACAGTTATGAATGTTGTTGTATTTCATTTGAATTTGTGATGTATAGTGAATTACATAGGCATCTATTAACTTATTGGAACTTATATCGTAAAGTTTTGGCATTATTGTAAACTTTATTACTAACAGTAAAGTTAGCAACAGCTGAAATAGGTGACAGTCACGTGATAATCTCTCTCTCTCTCTCTCTTTGTATTATTTTATGTATGTGTGTTTGTGTGTACACATTTCCTCCTGTTATCTTCTAATACATAAGTATGGAAAAGTAAAACTTAATTTGTTGTTGTCAGAAAATATGCTAGTAGCTGCTTCTTTAAATATTAAGAATTCCTTTAAGTAATTCATACTGGAAATTAATGTTGGTTAAACAGTGGAAACTGGGTGGAGGGAGAGATTAATCATCCAGTCTCCTTTCTGCACCAGCCATGCATCAGGAATCACGTGACAGTCAAATGACCTGAAAAATCAGCTTCAGCATGGCTTCTCTCTATTAAATATTTTCAATAAAATGTGACCATTGGTTTAATGTCATTTCTTTATTAAACCACAGAGTTATTGTGATCATGCTGGTGCTAACTGCAGTTTGCTGCTATCTCTTGTGAGTATAATTTTCAATACTACTACTTTCTTTAGGAGGGAAAAAACGTAAATGGGATGATGTAAACAGCCTTCTGTTAAATGTATGTCTAAATATGAAGATCCTCTTTCATGGTTGATTGAAAGTCAGACATAGCCTGTGGGTAATGGCCTTTCCATTAGTATTGATTTCACAAAAAAGCACACGCATGTCAGTACATCAGTTACAGATGACTGGCTGTTGACCACTGGCTGGTCAAGAATTGTATTTTGATTATGTATGAAACTTGTATTTCAAGTACACGTAGTGGAAAATTACAACAATAATAAAAATCACCATATAATTGTCATGTAAATCTGTACGTTGCTATGAGTCTAATGTTTCAAAATATCAAGGTATTTATAATGAAGTACATTACTGAAATAATCTGCTAACAGGTGAAAAGGCATTTATGTGGAAAATACTGTTTATTAACAAAATAATTATAGTTAGTGTATATACTACATGGGAACAGTATGGTCTGATTGGTCCCCATCTCTGGATAACCCTTGAATCAAACCACCAGAAACTCACCATGTGTTGCATCATTCCTGGGCCTTGAAAACCATAACAAAAAGTTTGTTTTTCTTCTAGTTCTTTGGAATAAAACACACCTTTATGGTGCGCAATTTACTTGCATTTCTGTGTAACATTAGTCGCACAGCACTATTAACTCAGTGTGCAGACCTCACCTGGCCCTTACCTGTCATGGTTAAAGTATGTAAAAATAAACTATAAAAAACTCATTTTACTTGTTTCCTATTTTTGTTTCCATACAGTTTATACTAAAACTCTGAATGGGGTTTAAAGTGACACCAGTGTTTTTACTTAAATTTTTAAATGAAAGGTTTTGTATTGATTTACTTGTCATTGTTTAGCTGGCTGATTGCGATCCTGTCCCAGCTGAACCCGTTGCTTGGGCCGATGCTCAGCAATAACACCATATGGTACCTCTATCATCACTGGGGATAATTTTAATCATAGTATCATCTATCAGGCAAGTATACAATCACATGTTAAAAGCAATAATCAATTTGACCTGATAAACAGGTAAAAATCATGTCCTCATATTTCTCTTTGCAGACGTATGTGTATGACCAAAGGTTAACCTCACTTTCTCCTAAAAGGGAAGAAGGAATCCATACGGTGCCTGTGTGTAGTAAGATGTGATGTAAAGATTTCTTTGGTCATCTTTTGAAGGAAATAATGAACAAACTGAACATGGTGTTTTATTTTATTTCTGTCCAATGCTAAAACCATGTCCTTGTATTTGGAGTGTTTACTGTGTGCCTCTATTAATTAATTTCCTTGGTCTTTTGTATGTTCTAATGTAACTAAAACATTGAATAAAGCTCTCCAGATTGTCATGGATTTCATGTCCCCCCAGCAGAGCTCATCGCGTATTGCTGCCACGCCAGAAAAAGAAAAAGGGATCAGTGTCACATTAGGGAAAAGAATAGTTTTATTTTTAACATCAAAAAACACAATTTCTTATGACAATATGCTGAATGTTATTATAACACAAGTTTGTCATATCTGTGTAATTTATACTGTTAGGCAACAACATGAATCTGTGTATATGAAAATATAACATTAAAAAAACATTTTGTTATAACAATCTTTTAATGTTACACCATGACACTGATGCTTCTCTTTCTCCAGCACAGCAGCTTTGCACTTCCACAGAAAAATGTTAACATTCAAACACTGATAACGTTCTTTAATGTGGTAAACAGATAGTAAGCATAACTGTAATACAATTTTATGTTCAAAAATGACTAGACATGTTAAAACTTGCATCAGGGAAGGATAATATGAGAAGAGGTTTATATAGCGACACCTGACATGTCATATATTGCACGATTTACGCTTGGTAACAAACCGTAAGCAAAAAGAAAGTTGCATTTAAAAATGTATGAAAAGCTGAATTCAGTGGTATGTTTAATTCTTATTTTGTAAACTGTCACAGTTGAAAATTTTCCTGAGAAAATGTATCATCAAATCCGGTGTCTCCCATTAATTACCTTTTAAAATCTTAAAAGAACTCGTTATGTTACCACAATATCTTGGATTACTCACACATTTCACACTCTTCTATCATGAAATTAACGATACATCATCATCCTGCCCAGCCCTGTATCATTTTGTCTTCAGTCACAGAAATCTTCAACTAAACTCAAATTTTTCTGCACTACACGCCAGACCGAAGGAAGCCCCAGAGAGATGCTCAGCATGATGATTCTTTAGGAATTCTGTGCCGGGATTGTGTACATTCACACTCTTCTTTGTGCATGCGTCCACTCGACGGGTTTCCGCTAGGCGTTTGCTCTTTGGCCTGGCACACAGGGCAGCATGCTGTGAGGCCTTTCTGCCTGCAAGATGTGCAGGACAGCACAAGCTGGCAGCAGAAATCAGTGGAGCAGAGCAGATACTGGTCCCATGGGGTCTCACAGTACCTACAATCTGTAGAAAAATTATAAAACCAATTGTAGACACGGGGAATAAAATGGATGTGTGTTCAGATAACTAGGTCAGTGTATTGTATGAATTTTTTAATGTAATTTAGAGGTACACTATGCCTTTGTTCTTCAATACCTGAGATGATGTCACTGTTAAATGAAATCGAATAACGCTCATCAAAGACAAAAAGTTTGCCCCGGTAGAAACCATCAGGAAACTGCTCCAGATACTTATGAATGCCGCCCTTCAACTGGTACACTTCCTTACAGACATTCTGCACAATCACACCTGAGTTATTAGCTGAAAATGAAGAGCCACACTGAGCTTATATTGGATCTTTCACTAAAACTTACTTTTGAACGGAGATAGGCTGACCCTCGTTCACACCGTATGCCCCCAGTGCAGTACATCAGCACCTTCTTATTGCGGAACAGATCCAGATTCTTGTCCACATAGTCAGGGAAGTAGCTGAATTTGCGGATATCCGGTGCCAAACATTTTTGGAACTGGCCCTTTAAAAGGATTTATTTTTGATTGACTTACTCTGTCCTAAGGCTATAACATTGGAACAACTGTTTTTATAATGATGTAAAGTAATTTACTGAACAAGCTTACGATTTTACTCTCATAGAAGTTTCTACAGTCCAGTAAAATTGTATCACAGTTTGAGGAGCCATCTTCGAGGAGAGATTGCACCTCCGTATGGAATTCCGCAGGCTCCAAATGTGTTCCTGTATGGGGAAAAAACACTTGATATCAGTTACCGTAGAGTGTCTTGCATAGTTATTACACCCTGTTAAAAGTTTTTTGCATTTTGTAATGTAAATACACACACACACACATATATATATATATGTGCGCAACACAGTGTGGATATTGTAGAAAAAGGCCATATATGGGTACTGGTTTAATTTTCTGATAAATTATTATTGTGCTTATCTTCTGATATGTAAATCTATATACAGTTGCCTATTAGTGTGCGACTGTAACAGTATGTATATTAGTGCTCAAAATACTGTTAGGTTGAATTTAATTTTTCATGGTCAACCTGAGGGGCTGCACGGTGGCGCAGTGGTTAGCACGTCTGTTTCACAGCAAGAAGGTCCTGGGTTCGATTCCCAGCTCGGGCGTTTCTGTGTGGAGTTTGCATGTTCTCCCTGTGCTT